>CM021105.1:578756117-578869270 GCA_007115665.2 Sequoiadendron giganteum
AGAGAGAGAGAGAGAGAGAGAGAGAGAGAGAGGAGTGATTGAGTGAGAGACTTGAGAGAGATAGAGGTGGAGAGAGCGAGAGGGAAAGAGATAATATTTAAATATTTTATAAATTGGTAATATATATATATATTTAAATATTTATGGATTAACTAAAATATTGAAATAATATTAAAATATTTATAGATTAACTAAAATATTTGAATAATATTTAAATATTATACATTTAATTATAATATATTATATATTAAATACATAATTCGGTAAGAGATTACCATAAATTGTATATTAAATATATTACATTATAAAATTTATTGGATATTATATATATTAAATTATAAACTTAATTGCATTTTTAAATAATATATTAAAGATTGTATAAATTGTTTTAAAACTGGTCTAAAAGATATCATATATCGGATTCAAATCAGATATCGGATTCAAATCGGATATCTGATATTCTGACACAAAATTTAATGCCTTGGTATTAGGCTCGGTATTAGGCTCGAAATTTGGTTCAGACCTACCAATCCTAAAAGTCAACACGTAAAACATGTTTAGCAACTTACCTTGTTTTTCCAAACTTTGCCCATGTGGCTGACGACTTTTATTTTACCTAAAATTGATCAAACGAAAAGGGTTTGTAAAGAAGCTTCTCAGCTTTCTACCAATATAAATTATATTTTATTTAGAATCTAATAAATGATTATTATTTATTTTTTATTAGAATTACGACTAAAGTCCAGATTGATAGTCTGATAGAAAAACATCTATAGCTTTTAAACGGTATCACATTTTTTCAATCCAAAACATGCGTCACATTCTATGCTTCACATACTATAGGATTTTAAAAAAAATTAATTCCATTAAGTTTTGACCAAGTTAAGGTGGTCAGACATACGAGTTTTTATTATTTCTTTGAAAAAAAATTACAAAAAAATATGCATCACATCTAGACATGAGTCCTCTACTTATATCTAAAATTTTATAAAAAAATATTATGATTTTATTATGGTTAGGGTGGTCAGACAGACACCTACTTCTTATTTTTTCCCTGAAATTTTAGTACTACTAAATTGAAATTTCAAATTTTCACCAAATAGATTTTTTTTTACAAAAATTAACCTAGTAGTTTAGAAACTACATTCAATTTTCCACAGATTATATTCTTACATATTTTTGAAATAATATAGATAACTTATTCAAATTTTTATGTCAAGTTGCCCAACTCTGATTTTTTGAATTTTCATTGCCACTTAAAGACTTGTTTTTTCCATGATGATCCTACACATACTTAGGTGTTGGAAAGGTGATTGAGAGCTCTACACAATGGACTAAGTAGTGTTTTTATATTGTACACAAAAAATTAATTTTAATCATTTAAACTTCATATTTCATTTTTGAAACATCAAATGCTCACTATTCGCATACGAAGTCCCTTTTTCGTGATTTTTTTGTAACGCTCATCTCAAAATACTTGAAAGATTAGATAAAGTTATAAATAATGAAATATTTATATTTTTTGTAGTAAAGAGATGAACAAATATTCATAAATTATCATATCTCTATGTCCCTTTCTCTATCTCTCTATATTTCACTATGTCTCCCCTTAAGCTTTGGACCTATCCCTCCACTTGTCTCTCCTTCCCTCCCTCCCTCTTTAGACCTCTCCCTATAAATCTATTAAACTCTAGAATTAAATATCTACTTATCCATCCTTCCCTCCCTTATCTCTTTATCCCTCTTTAGACCTATCCTTCTCACTCTCTCTATTCTTAAGCTCTAGACCTATCTCTCTACCTCTCTCTCCATCCTTCCTTCCCTCTCTCTCCTCGTCTATCTCTCTCTCTCTCTCACCCTACCAATCCCTATCTCCTCTCAATCTCCATCCCACCCTACCAATCCCTATCTCTCTCCTTCCTCCTCTCTCTACCTCCCAAACTACAAATCCCTATCTCCTTATCACTATCTCCCTCCCACCCCCTCTCTCTCTCCTCTCTCTCTCATCCTCCTCCCTATCTCCCTCCTTATCTCTCTCTCTCACACCCTATAATCCCTATCTCATTCTCTTTATCTCCCTCCCCCCCTAACAGTCTCTCTCTCTCTCTTTCTCTCTCTCTCTCTCACTCTCTCCCTCCCTCCCAGCCTCCCACCCTACCAATCCCTATCTCCTTCTCTCTTTGTCCCTCTTTCCCTCTTTTTCTCCCTTTGTCTATCCCTCCCACTCTACCTCTCTCATTACCTACCTCTCCTTCACTCTCTCCCTCCTCCCCTCTCTCTCTCCCTCTCCCTCTCCCTCTCCCTCTCTATATATATATCTCTCTCCTTCCCTCTCTTCTTATCCCTATCTCCCCTCACCCTCTCTCCCTACATCTCACTCTACCCCTCCCACCTTACCTCTCTCTCTCTCCTTCCCTCTATACTTACCTATATATCCCCTCACCCTCCCTCTCCCTAACTACATCTCCCTCTCTTTGTCTTCACTTCTCTTTATCCCCCATCTCCATCCTACCTACCTTTTCCTATATCACTCCCACCCTATCTCTCTATCTCTACCTCTCACTTCCTCTCTCCCTCTCTACTTCTCTCTATTTCCCCTCTCTAGCTCTCTCTCTACGTACTTCTCACTCCATCCCTCACTCTTTCCTATGTCTCTCCCTTTAGATATCTCTTTATACCTCTCTTCTCTCTCTCCTCTCTACCTCTTTAACCTTCTTTCTCTACTTCTCTTTATCTCCACTTGAACCCTCTCTCTCTCTATAGAAAGGTAGAGAGGAAGATAGAAGGAGAGGGGGATAGTATATAGATAAAAAGAGGTAAAGGGATAGATACAAATATAGAGAGCTATGGATTTATTAATAGAGATGAAGATATAGAGAGATATAGAGGAAAATATGAAGATAGAAAGATATATATGGTAAGATAAAGTGATAGAGAAAGAAAGATAGATAGAGAGATATATAAAGAGGGGGAGATAGAGAGGGGGGAGATAGAGGAGGGAGGGAGAGTGGGAGATAGATAGAGAGGGTGTAGATAGATGAGGGAGGGAGAGTGGGAGATAGATAGAGAGGGTGTAGATAGAGAGATAGAGGTAGATAAAAGGAGAGAGATAGGTAGAGAGGTAGAGAGGTAGAGAGAAAAGAAGAGGGTAGAGATATATCAATATATAGTGGGAGAAGGAAAGAGGAAGAGATAATGACAAAGGAAGATATAGAGAGATAGAGAGGGATATGGAAAGAGATAGAGGGGGATATGGAGAGAGATAGATGGATAGGGAGATAGAGGTAGAGAAATATATGAATACAAAGGGATAGAAAGAGAGAGGCAGAGATAATGAGATATATATGGATATAAACAGAGAGATGGAGAGATATAGATAGATGGGAAAAGAGAGAGAAATAATATGATAGAGAGAAGTAATAGAGATCTTGGGAGAGAGATATGGAGAGAGGGATATAGAAAAAGATATAGATACAGGGACCTGCATAAATAGGGTACATGTCTGTATATATGAGTGAGAGAGAGATGTGGAGATAACTTGATGAAAATGTTGATAGTATAAATAGATAGAGGGAGGGAGAGGGAGAGGGAGGGAGAGGTAGTGAGAGAGAGAGAGAGAGAGGGAGCGAGAGAGAGAGAGAGAGAGAAGGGGGGAGAGAGAGATATATGGAGTGATACAGATAGAGGGAGATAGAGAGAGATATAGATAGAAAGAAGGAGAGATGTGTATAGATATATATAACTTGTGAAAGATAGAGGGGAAGATAAAGGGAGAGAGTTAGGTAGAGAGGGAGAGAGAGACGAGAGATATAGATAAAGGCAGAGTAAGGGAAAAGTGGAGAGATAGGTAGAAAGGGTAAATGAAGGAGAGGGGGGGAGAGGGAGAAATAGCTAAATAGATAGAGGGAGATATATATATATATGTGTGTGTGTGTGTGTGTGTGTGTGTGTGTGTGTATATATGTATATATATGTATATATATATGTTCTCCTAGTTAAACTTGGGCAAAGGTGTGCATAGGATCAAAGACAACAAGGAGGCCTTATATGATGATTTATGAAAAAGTTTCCTCTACTTAGTAAAAAATATAAATTTTTCATTATTTATTACTTCTTTAATGTTTCAAGTCATTTAGGATGATTATTGCAAAAAAAAAACATGAAAAAAAAGACTTTGTATGCAAGAATTATGAGCATTTAAAATTTTAAAACTTAATGAGAAACTTAAAATGATTATAAGTAATTTATTGTGCTCCATCTATTAGAATAATCTAATCCATTGTGTAGACCTCTTAATCACCTTTCCAACACTTGTAAAAAAACAAAATTTGATCAATAACACAAAATTTATGCCCATTTTATTGAAGTGTTTTTTTTGTGCTTTTCAAAATGGATATCCGTTTTGAGAAAAACATATATATCTGTTTTGAGAAAAATAGATATTCATTTATAATGGATATTCGTTGTGAGAAAAATGGATATCTGTTTATAATGGATATTTTTTTTGGTTTGCTATTACTAAACCAAATTCAAATTTTACCAGACCCATACAAAAACTCAACACTTATTTTTCGTGTTTTTGGCGAAGTAGAGACACATTTTTTTCTTATTGCCACTTTCTGGACCCCGTGATCTTGCACATGCCCAAAAATAGTGTAACTAATGTTGGGCGTTGATGTAGATAAAGCAATATATAGTCTAAAACTATAAGTGTTGTCAATAAATTTGCAAGTATGTTTTCTTAATTAGATTCTTTCTTTTAGATATCCTATATATTTTGATGATGTGGCATAATAGACTTGTGATTGATATAATTTTAGGCTAGTAAATACACTAAAAGGTACAAAAGTGTGAAAGAATTGAGCATTAAAGTCATTCAAATGTAGTGATTTAAGATAAGGGGGAAAGTATAAGGGTCTGGAATTTTATCCTCTAGACTTTTTATTTATGTTGATGTTTACCTAAATGTAAATGTGTGTCCACATAAAAAAAATAGTGAAATTAAGGATATGAAACTTTTATAATCAAATTCAATGGAATATGCTCTCCCAATTATGAAAAATTGCACTTGAACTTAAGATAATGTGAGCAATAATAAAACCCCCTCTAAATTTATGCAAAAAAAGGAGATGCACATAAATCAAGTAGGTGAAAATAATACAATAAAAATTGAATATGAAAATAGAGTATGGCATGAAAATGTAAAATGAATAAATAATGAACACTATTGAGTAGGAAAAGTGATCTTAGATCCAATTAGGTTAACTATGATTATCTCCTTTTCACTTTGACTCAACATTCAAACATAAACCAACCAGGGTTTGATGATTAGCTTGCTACCATAAGGGAGAGCCAACCTCCTAGGATTTATGTTTTTTTGTGTTGTGAAAGAGGTAAATTTGATGTGTGATTTGACAAGCCTATTTGATATACAACCCTAGATTTGAAAATGGAAAGTTACATAAATGACTTGGATCTGAGAAATTATAACAATGAGGAACCCACATTGTGAATTTGAGCCTAAATTAGCTAGTCTAGGGCATGATGCACCCTATACAGGACCCTTACTTTTCCAAATATGAAAGTTTTAAGATGTTGATTAAGGTCTACAATCTATTTTAATGAGACTATCACCTATTGAAACCTCCAGATCTAACCTACACACATGAAAATAGGGGAAAAGGTTGTTTTGTATAGGGGCTTCCCTAAGTCAAACTTCATTTTGGTATTTCTACCTCCATGTTTAGTGATTAATGATGATCAAGAGGGCATACCCTAAATTGGGCAAAGGAAAAAACAACAATAATTAACTAAAATAATGAATGAAAAATGACAATATTACCTTGATGTGAAAACCCTTGAAGAATTGATGCCAAACTACTAGTTGATTGATGGTGCCTTGATTGCTTGATAGACCTTCAAAAGGTTAGTTCATAAAACATAATAGATGGATGTAACTAGTGAAGGTGAATATAATTGATTAATTAATATTTAAAATTACATATGCATTTATAGAAAGGAGGAATTGAAGCAATTGAATGAAGATATTTAAGTAACCATAGTCAGTTACAGTGTAATATGTCAACATTCCCCCCTTATTGCATTATTCCTAGAAATATAACCCCTAAAAGCTCTTATTCACCTTTTAAGGGACCCCCCCTTAAGGTTTACATTAAAAAATTTGTTGATTACAAAATATATATATACATATTTGTGAAGATCTTCCTTGAAACAAATATTGAATTAGGTGGAACTCCACCAAGTTGCCTTGTAACCATTGGAAAAGTGTATCTCTAAGTTGAATTCCTGAGTTCATCCTCCCATGAACTCTCAAATCACAAACCCTAATTATTGGACAACCATCCTCCAAGTTGTATCCCCAACCCTCATAAAGGTATAATCCTTGGTCCAAACCGTAATTATTGGACAACCATCCTCCAAGTTGTCTCCTCAAGCCTCATAAAGGTATTGTTGGCAACACAAGGGTAGACAACTAAGAGGGGGGGCTGAATCAATTGTCACATAAATTATACTTATTAAACTTATTCTCAAATCTGATAAATAAACATGAAAGCATAAACCTTCACCACATCAAAAACACACATAACACCAAGATTTTTATGTGGAAACCCTGTTAGGGGAAAAACCACGATGGAGGTTAGTCCACAAGATTATACTCTATTAAAAATATTTATAAATGGGGAATGCACATGCATTTAGGCACACTGCCTAGAGCTCACTGCTCAAATACAAAAGACTTACTGCCCAAAGGAAGACTCACTATCTTACAATCACATTCGGATTGCATCTAAAAGATTTGAACTGAGAAAATAGCATCTTCTAATACCTGATTACAGTTCTGGTTAAGCACATAAACACTTTCTTCTACTCACTCTTCTTCACACTTTACTTCTGCCTTTGAAAGATTAGAACATTACGTGCACATCATTCATTTGAATGGTAAAAACAATCGATCATATATATTTGCAACTAAGGATAACATCAACTACATGTCGTCCCAACAAAATATAAAATGTGTACAATTTGTTGACCCAAATCAATAAACAATTTATCAATGCAAACCAAACAATGTTGGCCAAGACATAGTAAGGACCCAAGGAAATATGTCTCAAACATGAAACACCTTAAGCAATTATACCTCGAAGATCTGCAACATGCACTATAATCACCCTATCGCCAATAATCATGAAAAGCATGAACTCACAGAAGAAAATTACCAATCGTGAGCACAACAATCAATGCAGACCAACCGCATAGATAGAGCATGATCTAGAAATATCCACAAGCATCATGAATCACCACAGAAGCATCCCTAACAACTCAAATTACTAGAATCATATCAGGGTGATCCCACAATACTGGTTTACAAATTTTGGGCAAATTGGACTCCGAGCTAATTTTTTTTAACTAAATCTTCACTTCCGGGCTCCTATAGCGGTTAAACCGTGAGGAATTTGAAGATGATGAAAACTAGTGATTTGTGAAATTTTTTCTATAGATTCTAAATATATTTTTTTCAATTTTTTTTGAATCAGATTGCACTTATTTTTCCATCTCCTTCAAAAACTAGTTTTTTTTTTAAAACAACATTTTTAAGGAGTGATGCTCATCGTATACAACATAAATTTTTTTGTATGAAGGATAAAATTCTGATTTTTTCGAATTTAGATTTGTAACTATGATATCTAGCACTTTCATTTGGTTTTATAGTTTTTTATTGAATATTTTTTCCTTAATTAAGTTTTAAAGTCAAACCAATTACAATTCAGACATAGGCGGACTGTATACAACATAACTTTTTCTGTATGTATCAAAATTCATTTTTATTTTTTAACTCAATCAAGGACATCAATACCTAGCATGAACATATTTTTTAGAATTTTATTTTGATAATCTTCTATTTTTTGACATGTGCAAAATAGAGAGCTTGATTTTCAGTGAAAAACGTATGTTTAATCAAACTAAAAAATAAAATTCATAATTAAACCAAAACATATTAAAATTATATTTGTTGGATAGCTTGTTGTGAGGAATACCATCATCTAGTTGGGTCTGTGAAGTCTCCTCCATTTGCATCCTCAACCCAAGCTTCAAAGGGCAAAAATTTTGAGATTTTTGGTGCCAGGAGGGGAGAATGGGGGAAAAGAGGGGTTCTAGCGAACCCTTGGGGGTTCATTTGAACCCCCTTTCCATAAGAATTTTTTTTGCTTATTCTTTCGGGAAATGTGAGACCCGACATTAAATGGGTTCGCTCAAAGGGGGGTTCTATCAAACCCTATTTGGGTTCGCTCGAACCAAAAATTCGTTCAAACCCCCAAAAGCCAATTTTTTTTGCATGGGGTCATTTTTTGCAAATTTTCCTTCCTCACTCGAATTGTAAACCACTTTTGTGGGTTCACCCCACATCATCTTCTTTCAAGAATACCAACTAAAGCAACATAACAACTATCAAAACATAAATACTCATAACTTAATCAAATCTTCATGTGAAACTCTAAGACTTCATGTGGATAAACTAGATATACTTGTCAACAAACCCTTTAATCTACAACTTCTTATCATCAATATACTAAGCTAGCCAACATACTAAACTTCGCTGCATCATGGACAACCTACAACTTATTTTATTAAAATTTTCTCAATATCCGCGACATATATAGCCTTAAAGACATTAATGGAAATAGTGTTGACATCAATGACAACCACATATCAGCAATATCCAACAATATCCCCCTTTGGAATTGATGGAAACACATCATGTGAAAAACACTATTGAAATGATACTTTTTCTTAGCACTTTCTCCCCCTTAGATTTTGACTCTTTTCTCCTTAACTCTTTCATAGTTTTTCACAAGACTCTTCTCCCCCTTTGACATCAATAACAAAGGTACACATTATATTTCTCCACACAAGCTCTAGACTAAATTTTTGAACATCTGACTACTCCCCCTGAGTAGCAGCCACCACAACATCAATTTGGATCACAAGATATGACTATGAAATGCACAGAGTGATGCAATTCATTGCATCTTAATTCTGATTAGGAGGGGTATTCACCCTGAGCTTCCCTCTGAGATACTCAAAAGTATCCTTAGTCAAGGGATTGGTAAAGATATCTACAATTTGTTCCTTAGTGAGCACATACTCCAATTTCACTTCCTTTTCACTCACCTTCTCTCTCAAAAAGTGAAACTTGATAGATATATGATTGGTTTTTGAATGCAGCACCGGATTCTTAGAATTGTTAATTGCACAAGGAATTATCACAGATTATAGCAATAGGTTCATCATACCGAAATCTGGTATCTTTCAACATCTTCTTCATCCATAATACTTGAGTACAATTGTTAGCAGTAGCAATGTATTATGCCTTTGCAGTAGATAAAGAAATGGAATTCTGCTTCTTAACCATGAAATCAGCTTCTTTCCCAAGAAAAATGCACCACCACTAGTACTCTTTTTGTCATTCACATCTCTTGCCCAATCAACATCAATAAAAGAACTCAAAGTAAGGTCATCTTCTTTAGGATACCATAGGCCAAAATCAATTGTCCCCTTCCAGTACTTGAAAAACCTTTTCATAGCTACCACATGAGATTCCTTAGGATCAGCTTGAAATCTTGCAACAATACATACAAAATTCATGATATCAGGTCTAGTTTGATTCAAATAGAGCAATCCACGGATCATGGATATGTATCTAGTCTAATTTGTTTTAGGAGAATCATCATCTTTTGTCAACTTACATCCGGTCACCATAGGTGTACCAACTGGATTTGAATCTTCCATACCAAACTTCTTGAGAAATTATTTCACATACTTGGGCTAAGATATAAAGATCCCTCTATCTAGATGAGTAATTTACAATACCAAAAAGAATTTCTTTTCTCCAATCATAGACATCTAAAACTCGCTCTGCATTTCATTAGCAAACTTCATGCACAAACTATCATCTCCTCCAAAAATGATATCATCAACAAATACTTCAACAATCAAATATTTATCATGATCAATCTTGAAATAAAAATTAGTATTAGTAGTACCTTTATTAAATCCAAGCTTCAAAAAATACTTGTCCAATCTGGCATACCATGCTCTTGGGGCTTGCTTAATTCCATATAATGCTTTCTTTAGCTGAAAAACCATATCTCCCTAATCAGTCAATTGAAATCTTCCAGGTTGCTCAATATACACTTCTTCATCCAATTCACCATTTAGAAATGTTGACTGACATCCATCTGATAAACCTTGAATTTTTTGTAAGCAACATAAGCAAGAAATAGTCTCACAGCTTCAATCCTAGCAATAGGAGCAAAATTTTCTTCAAATTCAATTCCTTCCATCTGAGAATATCCTTTACACACCAGTCTTGCTTTGTTTCTAACAACTTCACCTTTCTCATTCAATTTGTTCTGAAAGACCCATTTAGTTTTGATTCCATTTTTGTCCTTAGGTCTAGGAACAAGAATCCATGTATCATTCTTCTGAATTTGCAATATTTCTTCTTTCATTGCTTCCACCCAATGTTCATCTTCGCATGCTTCATTAACACTATTAGGCTCAGTCTTTGAGCTCAAACAATATTCTTTTGTAATTATTCTCCTTGTTTGAACACCTTTGTTCTTATCACCTATAATATGATCTTTTGAATGATTTAATCTTACATACCTTGGAGTCTTAGTCTCTTGAACTTTAGGCTCTTGTGATCTTACTAAAGCATTTTCACTAGTTTCATCCTCTTGATTTTCTGGATTCACCAAAATGATTTGAATTTGATTTGGAGTCTAAAATTTCTTTCCTTTATCCGAACTATCATTATGATCATCTGAATCATATCCGCAGGTTCTAGACGGTCTAACTATGTCTTCATCAACCTTGACATTATCTCTTTCAATTATGTTGTGCCTTTTGCACACACGCCCCATTCGGAACGGGGACCCTCTCTTCCCTCCTTTCGATCGTCGGATCCCCTTTTCTTTTGCCTCGTTTTGCATACCCATTTTTGTGCCCCAAAGGGTTGGCACATTCCCCAAAGTCATATTTTAAGCTTAAACAAAGTCACCCCCTTTAAAATTGCTAAATCTGGGGTTAACTCGGGTTTTCCTTGTCAGAATGTCATTCTGGTGTCTATGGCAACTTTCGGGTTTCCCCTCCCGGGTTTCCTTTACCGGGTTTTCCCTTCCAAGTTTCCTCTGTCGGGTTTTCCACTCCAGATTTCCACAGAAGCTTTGTCGTCTCCAACGGCCGTGGCTGGATGGCTTCCCGACTAGTGGACTCCGGTCCTCCCGCCGCCTTCCACGAATTTAAGTTTACCAACCTCACCCACTGCCGTATGAAGGAATTGAACGCTGCATTAATGGCAGGTATGGCTATAAAAATGAATTTTTTGGCTGTCATTATCAATTGTTCGAGTGATAGAAAATTTTGAAGAACTCCTGACGTCCAAGCATTTTCCGCCCAGCAGTCTGAGCACTTTTTCGATGACCCCCCACGCATCCGGCAGTTTGCTCTTCAAGATTTCGAGCTAGGTTTGTCGTCCATGCGCCCTTCCCTTTTTTTTGTGAAATTTCGCATTTTTGGTGGAGGTAAAATATAAAATGAAGCTGAAATTAAGCAAATTTATGCCCTCCGCTCAAAACCCACATTTTAAGATGTAAAATTGATCTCTAAATGGCATAAATCTCAATCTAGAGCTTCACCTCTGCACGGTCGTTCTTCATAACAGCCGCTGACATCCCTGGGCCTGGCCTTTCCCGCCGCCATCCGCGAACTTTCTTCAAACTTCTCCACACCTAAACCCACCTCAGAACCCGGCCTCTGGATTTCTCCTCATGGAATTTCGTTGTGCCCTCGCCATTCTAAATGGCCTAGCTCGAGCGTCTTCCTGACCTCCGAAACCCGGACTCCCGAAGTCCATCTCAAAATCTAAGCCTTGGACCAAAATTCAATCCAACTCCGAAATTCGGTCCTCGAAATTCCGTTCCCGAAATTTTGTTCTGACTTCACCGTTTCGACAACCTTCGTCGAGCAGCTTTCCAAACCTCGGTTCCCGACCACAAAATATGTTCCAACTGCCAAGCGGAACCTTTGACCAAAGTGCCTTTCGTACCCCGACCTCTGGAATTCCATCCTCGGGATTCCATGTCGGCTTCGCTATTCCAAACGGCTGTCCTCAGACGTCTTCCCGACTCCCAGACCCTGGTCCACTACCCGTCGAAACCCAAAATTCAAGTAGACTCGCTCCTTAGCTTCTTCCAAAATTCCCCTCTCAGGATTCTGTTCCACTTGCGTCGTTTTAATGACAAATTCGGGACAGCTTCCCGACCTCCGAGTCCCAATGCATTGTTCACCGCCTGGCTATCCCGAGTCTTCTAGCCATGTCAGAAGACCATCCTCCAGATTTATTTCCTCGGATTTCCGCTTCCATTTTGTCATTCCCAACAGCTGATCCGAAACCACTTCCTGGCGACGGCAATCTGAGACCCGAATTCCAATGCCCAGAATTCCATGTCCTCTGCACCGTTTTAGACAGCTTTCCTGCAGATGATACCCGAACTCCCAAATGAAGGATCAAATGACCTCCAAATCCAAAATAGATTTTGACCCACTTGGTAAAATTAGGTTATCCTTCACATCAACCCTCAAATACTCAAATCCAACCCTGTGAAGTGCCTTCAGGAATTCCATCCTCATTTTGCCCTTCCAAACGGCATTCTGCTAAGGGAATTTTGGCCCTAGGAACCAGATTTTTCTACATTGCTTCCTAAACAATAAATTATCAAGTGTTATATGCTTATTGAATATGAATTATGATTACAAAACTAATCTTGACATGCAGGGACTTATCAGTGGTCATTTTGATCATGTTTATTTTTACTAATTCACATCTTTTGTGTAGGATTTATGGAATCTAGTGCAGAGACTTCCGGTGCCTCCAAGAAAGGGAAAGGAATTGTCAAGACACCACGAGGCAAGGAGGATAAAGACCTGATGAAGTACAAGTTCTGAGGGGTCCCTATACAATCCAGGGTCACCACCCTTTGGAGGGATGTCGTAGATACCAACATCGAATAGGTCGATGTTGACGAGTTCACACAGAGGGTCAGAATGAATCCCAAAACAAAAAACACAAGGTTGATAAAGAGCAGTGGAACTGCTAAGGCTGCAAGTTTCCCGCCAACCTTAGTGACCCCGGAGCTGGTGATGACATATCTAGAAGCCTATCAAGAAGAGACCCAGACTATAGTAGACCGAGACGGAAATATCCTTGCAGACATGTCTCCGTCGGGTATAATAGCAACTTTCCACATTCCTTCCTTTGAGAGCATGGAGGTCCCCACCATAGAGGAATGCAAAGAGGTCTAGGAACAGGACTCGTTGGGATGCAAAAAGCTTATCAACCAGTATTGGTTGAAGGACAAGCGGGGTAGTGCTAGTAAGCTTCCTCAGCAGCGATTTCTTCGAGGATTACCATGACCTCATAACTCCGCTCAGCCGAGTAATGAGCCTTCCTAGGGCGACCTTCTTCCAAGAATGGATGTTCTATTTTATAGAGCAAATTCTTCATGGTTTGGGCATCGCCTTCTATTGGGGCCAAATAATCAATGACTGCTTCCACGAGCAGTTTACCATCGTGAAGAAGACCTCTAAATTCTTCATGACCTCCTACTTGGTATATTCCCTCGCTGATCGGCGACATTATTAGGGATTGAAAATGATGCCTAGTAATCCATCGGGGCCAGAGCTCAAACCTTATGACAAGTACCCTCAGCTACAGTTTCAGAATTTTAAAAAAAATAATTGCAAGGTGAACGATGCATTCATCACTCACATCATCCGGTCCTTAGGAGGATATCTCACAGCGCCAAGGCCCTCCTCAGGTAGTATGCCTTTTGGTATATTCAATTTCCCAAGTTCACCTACATGTGCACTTAGGGATTCACTGAAAGGCCAAACAAGTTGCCCTAGTACCCAAATGACCGGATCATTCTATTAGAGCTGACCTGGTAGCTACGACACATTCATAGCATCCTGAGCGAAAAGCATTTGGCAGGCCCCTCCTATCCCATTAACCTTGGTCAAGGGATGTATAAGATCCACACCTCCCAGTGTGCAGGATATTCAGAGAAGGAGTTGGCCGAATATAACTTCGAGCAATACACAGCACGGCCCCGAATGGATCCTTATGGTCACATCAGAAAGGCACTAGGACATGAATACGCCCATCTCCACAACATCAAGGACTTCTAGGCCAATTGCAAAGATGATCTTAACGTACAGTTGTGACATTACATGTGCATGACCGCCATCTATATACGAAGGGTAAAATTGTGTCCGGTCCCTAACCAGCTTTAGGAGGATGAGGACACAGTGATCGATCCAGGCTATAATGCAATCGCCAACCTACCATTGCCTATAATTGACTAGACCGAGCTAGAGCTTAATGACATCAGTGTGCTCACTAGGCCCGTTGAAATCCGAACAAGGGCATGGATCGAGAAGAAGGTAGCCCAATTGAAGCAACAAGGGGTTGTTTTAACCTTCAATGAACTTACAAGTGAACATGTAAGTGAACCAAGTGGCTCCAAGGGTAAAGTGGTTGCCACTGCAATTGGGAAAACATCCGAGACCCCACCATCAGTCAAGACCAAGAAAAGAAAGGAGGCTAGTGAATAGCTACCCAAACCGAAGGTCTTTGCCCATAAGTCAAGTGAGCCAGAACCTTCCCAGAAGAAGAGGAAAATAATTGAGAGCACGGGGACAGCTGCAATGCCCAAGGGTCCATCCCAAACAGTAGGAGAAGAAGGATCCAACCCACCCAGGTTTCCACCTACTATAGTCACTTCCACTCCTATCATTGCTCCCCTTACCCCTCAGGCTTCGCTTGCAGTTTCTGCTTCCTCCCCGCCTGCGGTGGACATCTCCGTCCACCTTGCTCCCACTCCCCCAATATTGCAGATCATTCTCGTGGATTCATCATCTGCCACCACCTCACCAATGTCCTCTTCCTCCATGTCTCCTTCCCTTCCCTCTGTTTCCATTGCTACAACGCCTGCCCTTAGCCTCCTAGAATCTTTTGTAAAGTACATACAGAACAAACCATTTGAGCTTTCAGGGATGCTCACCAATCTGATGGTCCAGGCTGCAATAACTCAAGCTATAGCCTGTGCTCCAGCTCCTTCCCCCTCTACTGAATCATCAAAGATGAAAGCAACAGTAAAAATATTGGATGAGCTTGAACGACAATAGCTAGAGGTTCAGAAGGCATTGGAGGATGAGGAGTTTGAGTATCATGAACATCCATTGTTCGATCGTCGGGAGATTGATGAGGTGGCCTATGAGTCACCTAGTAAGGGCAGTGAGGACCTTGATGTTGAACTGATCCGAGAATCAAATGATCTTGAGATCAATGCAGATTGGGCTAGGCAGCTCAAGGAGATTGAGGATAAGGAGGCTGAGGACCGACTTGCACGAGAAGAGGAGACTGTTGCTCCAGAGACAGAGGGAAATAGGTCTCCAACTGAGGGACATGGCCAAACCATAGAGCATGATAAGGAAGTGTTCCTCCACGAGGACGAGCAAGGGGAGAACCCCGAGGAACATAAATATATTCAAAACGAAGAAGAGGGGGATGCTGAAAAGAAAGATTCACCCAAAGAATAGTTGCACACCGAGTCCGCCGCTAGGCATGAAGTATTTGAGCAAGACTTTGATGAAGAAATGGAAAATGCAGGAACAAAGGAGAAGTCTCTTGTCATCAGAACTCAAAGTGAACCACTAACGGGCAAACCCCAAATACCCGATTGGTTGCAAAGACAGCTAAAGCAAAAGACTCCCACCTTGAAGGATCCCAAGGCAAGGCTGGAAGCCATTATGGCCAGAGCACGAATGAGCACCCAGAAAGAGAAGAGGTTGAAGGTCAGATCAAAAGTAACCATGGATGCCTCGAGATCAAGGGTAGTGCAAGTAGCAACACCGATGGTTGGAGAGCAAGGTATAACTTACAACATCTCCACCATCGACTTGGGAGTGGCCATGAGGGAACAAAAGGTTGAGCATCTCCAAGAGTCGGTCACCACAGTGGTGCACCTTATCTAGCAGAATAAGATCTCCAAGGGAGAACTAAAGGAGCAGGTGGCCGATCTAATGGCTTATATTCAACAGTGGTCATCCCTGAATGAGTAGCCCACAACGTCATTAGCCCCGCCTTAGTTGTTGTCTCAGGAATAGATTAACAAGCTAGAGAAAAGGCAGAACTTGGACAAGACTACGAGAAACTGGTTCTGACAGGTCTTGGACATGGGAAATACAGGTATCAACTTGGTTGTTCGAACAACAAATAGGTTCTTGGAAGTTCAGAGAACTCTCGAGGACACAAGGTGGATCTGTGAAGAGTTCCCAAAGAAGTACGAGGCGGCCTACCCAAAGATTGAGGCCATACCCGCGTTACCAAGCGATGTTTGGGAAAAGGACCTTGCCTTCAAGGATGATGATCATTGGCTAGTTGATACGTGGAAGCGAGATTTTTATCACCGCAAGAGGAGGCTTAAGTAGATTTTGGAGCGGATAGCACCAAAAATTGAATGGGAAAGGGATTCCAGACAGGAGTGTGCTCGATACCTCAAGCTGATGACAAGGTACGAGCTACCTGTAGTCGAGATCAATCCTGAGAATATACAGCCCTACTTCTTGAAGATCATGGAAGATGGGATGTCCATTGAGGTCACCACTAAATTCATGTGCTTCGCTGCCCGAGCCTTTGCACAATCCGAACTCTTTAAAGACAATGCTGTTAAGTATGATGATGACTGGAAGAAGCTCGGCAGGAATTCCCAGGAATGGAGTTACCAGATTTTGCGATCCGACATCATGGAGTTGGATAAGTTCCAATCCTTGATCCTAAGTTTCATGGAGTATGCCACGTTGAAGAAGCGAGAGGGAAATCCCCTCATCGACGAAGAATTCCTTGAAGAATAGCTACAACAAAGGGAAAATGGCTAAAAGAAAAATTTGCTATAGTGTTATCACTAGATGACGAAATAGGGAAGAAACAAGAAATTATTTATAAATGTAATATATTTGGGGGTAGGTGAAACCATAATGTAAACTGAATCCTGGCCATATAATAGAATCGAATCTTGGCCACTCTTTTTCTTTTTGAAACTATAAATAGGGCTCTCCTCCTCTCATTTTCAGAGAGTTGAGTTGTTGTAAAGACATGCTGCTGAAAATATAATACAAAATACAATCATTTTCTGGTGTATTTCTAGGTTTCTTCACATGTTTCATGATTCTTCTCCATTTAGTTAGAACTTTGCTTTAAGTTACTTTACTACTTTAGTACCTTTAGATTGACTTTGGTAGAATTAGTATGTTGTCTTTGGTTTTGAAGATTACTGTTGTGTGTATGCTTTTCTTGTCCATACTTTTGGTCATTTGCTGATGACATATGACTGTGTAAAGTTAGCCTGGACTTTAATTTTATTGTTGCTCATTGAACTTTATCTTTATTCACATTTCCACAGCAAATGAATGATGAATATCTGCAGTCCTTAGAAGATAGCATAGATTTCATGATATTGTGAGAGTTCTAATTTAGTGAAATTCTATTTAAGGAAACTGTCCACAGTAGGAACCTCCATGATCATTGTTCATCGGTAGTTGCAGGTCTAGGAAACATCTTTCTTCCTCACCCCTCTTTTTCCTTTTTTTTTGAAACAACTTGTGTTAAGGTTCGTTGCACATTGTAAAGCCAAATCTGACGAAACAATGGAGTCTAAGACTGCTGCCTGAACCTGCAACAAGGCATAGTAATTCCAAATTCATAAAACTCCATTCATTGACCCAATTCTCTTACAGCTTTGACCACATAATTCCACCTTATGATTCCAACAAATCACATAAATCAACTGATATATTCCAAGCCTCGTCATGACCTGACACCCGAGAGCCTTTGGGATAGTGTTCTACAATTTGATTGTGGAAGATTGTCTTTCAAGAGGGGTAATGCACCTACGTATTTCCTGTGTTGTGAAGTGCATAAAAATGCCATCAATAAAACTAGTGCTAGAAACAGGGCGGCAACGGATAGCTGGACCGAATTGGGTCATTCTCTCCTGAAAGATTCCACCGAGTCTTGAGGTCTACACCCAACAAGGGAGAGTTGCAGGAATTATAGCCCCCTGTTCGAGCTAAGAGAGATAAACAAGGGGAACTATCCCTCATCATTTTTGTAGAGCAGCTCCCTACCCTTTCATCTATGCCTCCTTCATCCTCACTGGCAGATTCACCTTCTGCATAGCATCCCAACTTGCCACTCTGTCTGGGCTAAACACTACCTCTCAGCCAAGTATAATCAATAGTCTTACCATTGTTGCACCAGTTGCTATTGCCCCATTACAACCATAGACCAACCTGCCGCAGCCACCTCCACCACCTTTTCCAATGGTGTGGCTGGGTAATAACCCATCTTCGCTCACCTTCAACCTCTACCATGATATGCCCAAGAATCCTAAGAATTTTTGCATAAAGTTCAACTCTAGGGATCTGCAGAGGACAGCTGAAGAACATGGTAGGATCTTCGAAGTTTCCCTGAAGACTATGCAGATCATGTATGAGGATGTAGCTTGCAGGTTTTTTCCCTTATTCATTAGGGGAAGAGGCCTTTTACTGGTACGTCAACTTACCAGCCGGAACTATGAGCACATGGGATCTTCTAAAGAGTGCATTTATGCAGAAGTTCAAGACCCCTATCAGCCCCACAAATTCATATTGACACTTCAAGATGGTTCAAAGGGAAATCAATGAACCAATCAGCTCGTTCAATGACCGTTTCCACAAAGCATACACTCAACTGCAGGCCCTGTATGTTTTCAATGATGCTACTGTCCTGCCCATTTATTATGCAGCATTGAATAACCTCACTTCAGCATTGGTAAAGAGGATGAGGCCGCCACCCACTCGGTTGGTCAATGACTACGTTGAAGCCATCATTGCCAGCACGGATTTGGGGCAGAACATATCAGGTCCATTGCCTTCTCTTAGGAAAATCGCACATCCATCGCAAATACAGGGGCTCACGCAAGCTTTGCAGCATCAAATGCCCCTGCTCAATCCGGTGCCATAGCTACCTATGGTTCCGCACCCTGGACAGCCGATGAACCAAGCATATCCGGTACCACACTACTTGTTGCCCCAGCAGCAACAGTCGCATTCACAGCAATCCTAGATGCCAACATACCTTCAAGTGGCTGAATTCCCACCAGCTCATTAGAATCAGCCGGTAGCAAAGCCTGTTTTCCTTCAGAACACGGTGTTGCAACGAAATAGCACCGAAAGGGATAGAATCGACGAGCTTACAGAGATGGTCAAGAAAATATCGATCGAGATGACACACTTAAGGAACCAAAATAACCAGCTACAGACGTCACAAAAAATTATCCAAGCCAACCTTAATAGGGAGAATCAAGATCATCATGAAAGTCGAGACAATCAGGATGTCGGTGCATCATCAGGGCAGAGTTATGACAAAAACCAGAATTTTGATAGAAGAGCCTTCCAAAGGCAAAATAGGATGTGGAAGACACGCCCAAACAATGGTGGTGTTCCCACGCCCCTTGATCAGCCCAACAGCAACAATAATGAAAACCCCGCAAGCGGAGTCTATTTGGTAGAGGCTGATTTATCCAGTTGGTGCCGCATACACAAGACGAGCCACCATTATGAAGTGGATTGTCTAGAATTCCAAACTACAGCTGAGATTTTCCAAGTAGAAGTTCAGAATGCAGTTGACAATTCAGGATGTAGAGACATCGTCCCATCTGACCCATACGACTCACCGGTATTGTTACTGAACCAAGCTCCTTTCTCAAGGGCGGAATGCAACACACTAGAGCTGGAGGATGCCAGTTCAAACAGCAACAATAACAAGGTGGAAGAGGTAAGTTTCGAAAGTCCTTTGGCTCAACTTTTTAATTCAATAGATAATGATCCTAAGGATGATAAAGAGGGGCTTAGGGAGGATGAAGTCCAAATGTTTCACCAGCGAACTGCCCCTTATAACCTCAGAAATAGACAAGTAGGGGGTCATGTTGGAGGTCCTTTCACGACCTCCACCCCACCTAATAGTTTCAATACCCCTCCCGATCCGAATGCAAACAACAATCCGGGTTTTCCACATACACCCACATGATATCTTAGCAGAAATACATAGATAAACAATAGTCAAAGCCAAGTTGTTAGCTCCTCCCAAAACGTTTCTCATAATCAAAAGATTGAATAGATGGGGGAGTATATAACTGAAGAATTCAAAAAGGTGAAGCTAAGTGTGTCCACATTCGAACTTCTAAAGGTGTCTGCGATCAGGAACGCCTTTTTCTGAATGATAAATGGGACCCCGTCACAAGGGTCAGCTCAAAAAGAAATCCTAATAAAGAAGGTTTCTTTTAGTGATCAATCGAATGAACCGGTTGTCAGAAAAAATTTTAATAATAAGATTGACCCGCCAACAAGTCAGCAGGCAAACAACCAGTCTGATAGGGCAGCTAATTTGACACCGACCCAAAACAGAGGCAACGAGAGGGAAAAGGCCCAAGTCACTTAGGTGGACGTTTTTGGAGGGTTGTTTCAAGGGAAATTCGAGACTCCTCCCTTTCTGACCACCATCCGTGTGTTCGGAAAGAACTTCCACAATTGCTTGTTGGATTCAGGAGCTTCGGCCAATGTCATGCCTCTGTGCATGTGCAAGGCACTCAGAATAATGCCAACTCCTTCCTGATGGAAGGTGACACAACTTGATAAAACCGAAATCAACATAGTAGGGGAGATCAATAGGATACCCATGCAAGTTGCTACTAATCCCTGAATCTAACAGACCATTGATATTCAGGTGGCCAACATCCCGGATACATATGGCATAATCCTAGGAAGGGATTTCATGAGGGCATTGAATGGATATGCCACCACTGATTACTCTCATATATGGCTGCCGTCGAAAGAAATGCCTAATCAAATCCGAATTGATAGAGAACCAAGGATGAAATTTATGATTACGGAGTACAACAATACGAATGAGGTGTTGTATGCTGAGACAAGTCTAGGAAATTATTCTCCAGTGGCGTACCAAAATGAGCAGGAATACCTTGAAGACGAAGGAATGAGTGAGGTTTTCCTCGTACTATGCAACCCGCCTGCTAATCTGCCCAATGTTTCTCAGAGCACCGAAATGCTCATCAAGTATGATGACGAAAAACTAGAAGAGAGGGATAGCTCTGGACTCTTTAGTGGTTTCCAAGATTTCATGGAGAAATGTGTGCATGACCAGCTCAGTTTGGGAACCTGAATGAACTTCCAGGAACTCCTGCTCCCTAATTGGTGCAAGGTGCATAATGCTGCTCACTCAGAGTTTGACTGCTACTTGTGCCAAATAGCAATTGAACACATTAAAAAATGGGCTATTTCGAAGGAGAAAACTATGTCAACATTGCACGAGCAAACATGTTCTATCCCTCTAGCCCCTATAGCAGCCACCAAAATGACGGTCCCTTATAAGGTAAAGGCTGGATCTGTCAGCTCTACGCCTAAGGATTCTCCCAGATTCTAGACATTGGGCTTTGACAGTTCTAAATCCAAGCACAAAGCTGGGGCATGTTTCGAATTGATCACTCCCAAAAGTAAATCGTATTTTTCTACTCATAGGCTACAATTTTATTGTACTAATAACTTGCAGAATACGAGGTTTTGGTATTGGGCCTCTTGATGGCATTGAGAAAGGACGTCAAGATGCTCCAGGTGTATGGAGATTCAAAGTTAGTCATAAAGCAGGTCAAAAAACTTTATTCCTGCCATAATCGAAGGCTTACTAACTACCAGCACTGCATTTGGGATCTGCTGGAAGGGTTGGATGCATTCAACATTCAGCTGATCCCGCTTGCTTAGAATTATACTGCCAATGCCCTAGCATAGGTGGAAAGCACATTACATCTATTATCCCTATCTGGCCTCAAATGATTCACGGTGGAACTCGCCTCCATCCCGTTGGTGCCAGATAATGTGGCCAATTTCTAGGTATTCAATGATGACATGCACATTCTAGAATTCATCACCAGTTCTGATGTGTTTGCTATGCAGATAATCGATGAGGTTGAGCCTCAAGAGGTGGACTTGGATATAGAGGGGATCATTAACTTGAAAACTAACACCATCCCCAAGGGAATGGTTCAATTGGAACGAATCTTCGATCTTGATTAGATTAGAGACCACGATCAGCAAGGCAAGGAAGATACTATCAACGGCTAGTGTGATACCTGCAACCTGGGAACAACTAGAAAGGCCAGGAACATGTTCATAGGTAAGGTATGTGCTCCTGAAGAAAGAAAGGGAATTATTGAAACATTACACAAATATCACGACGTCATCGCTTGGAGCTATGATGATCTAAAGACATATGACACGTCGATTATCACACACACTATCCCCCTCAGACCAAATGTAAAGTCGTTCTGACAACGACAACGCCCTGTTGATGCTCTATTGGAGCCAATTATTTATAAGGAAGTACAAAAGTTGCTGTCAGCCAGGATTATCTTTTCGGTCAAGCATTCTACGTGTGTGGCAAACTTGGTTCCTGTCATAAAAAAAAAAAATGAAGAAATTAGGTTGTGCATGGACTTCCGCAACCTTAATCGGGCCTCAGAGAAGGACAACTATCATGTACCCTCATTGGATGAGGTGTTGCAGGTAGTAAACGGATCCCAAATGATGCCCTTCCTAGACGGATATTCAGGATATACCCAAGTCATGGTGCAGTACAAAGATCGACACAAGACAGCATTCACCACTAAGTGGGGAATGTTCGTGTACAAGAGGATGTCGTTTGGACTCATCAACGCTGGCGCCACTTTCCAGCGCGCCATGGATATTGCATTCAATGATCTGATTGCTAAGTGCATCATCATTTACATGGATGATATAATAGTATTCTCAAAACAGCAGAGTAATCACGTCACTAACTTATGCAAGGTCTTTAAGAGGTGTCGTACTTTTGGGGTTTCCCTTAACCCAAAGAAATGCATCTTTGGGGTCACTAAGGGGAAACTCCTTGGGCACATCTTATCAGAGCAGGGAATCTCTATCAACCCCAAACGGATCCAATCCATTATGAGAATCCAGCTGCCAGGAAACAAGAAAGAACTAAAATCTTTCTTCGAAAAGATTAACTTCGTCCACAAATTCATCACCGGCTTCACGGAAATCGTCAAACTGTTCAATGCCATGTGGAAGCAAGATGCTAAGGTTGAGTGCACTCCTGAAGCAAAGCAGGCTTTTGGGGAGATCAAGAAAGCAATCGTTGATGCCCCTGTGTTGGTTAGCCCCAATTACCTGAAACCTTTTTATATATACTCCTTTGTTTCAGATCATTCATGTGCCAGTATTCTAATGCAAAAGGACAATGAGGGGAGTGAGCATCCAATCGCCTTCATGAGCACCCCCTTGAAGGATGTCGAACTTCGCTATCATAACGTAGAAAAATAAGCTTATGCCCTTGTTAAGGGAGTCAAGAAGTTCCAGCACTATATCTTACGCAACAAGGTTTTTGCCATAGTTCCCGACCCCGCAGTGAAAACATTACTTATGCAGAATGAGCTGGGCGAACATAGGGCAAAGTGGATCGCGTTGCTGTAGGAATATGATATGGAGATCCAACCGATGAAGCTGGTAAGAGGACACGCACTTACCCAAACAATGGCAGAGGTAGTTATTGATGTTGGACATGAGCTCACGGTACAACAGTACCAGCTGGAGGATGTCTCTCCAAGAGAATGGTATGATGACATAGTGTACTACCTACTAAACCACAAGTGCCCATCTCACCTGCAAGGAGTCCAGAGACGAGCTCTGAGGCTAAAAAGCAATAGCTATATGTTGCAGGGTGTCATATTATACAAGAGGAATCATGAAGGTATCTATTTGAGATGCCTAGGAAAGGAGGACGTTGGCCGCGTTCTTAAAGAATTCCATCACAAGTTCAGAACTGGCCATAGCTCAGGTCTATCGACTGCACATCAAGTATTGAGAGTTGGGTATTACTGGCCCACCATTTTCAAAGATTCTCATGGTCATGTCTATACCTGCCACATGTGCCAGACTGTCGTCGCCAGAGAAAAGAACGTTGTTGTCCCATTACAACCTGTTCTAGAGGTAAGGCCTTTCGCACAATGGGGCCTCGATCTCATTGGTCCGGTAAGTCCTCCATGCTGGACACAGATACATTCTAAGTGCTTTCGATTATTGCACTATATGGATAGAATCAATAACTTGTAGGAAATGTACAACTGAAGTAGTAACCAATTTCTTATAAAATTTCATTTTAAATCATTTTGGTTGCCCTTATGCTCTAGTATGTGATAACGGCCCCGCGTTCACTTCATTAAAATTCACCAGTTGGGCCTTCGACTATGGCCTTGCCCTCAAATTCTCCTCTAATTATTAACCTCAAGGCAATGGCCTTGTTGAGTCCACCAACAAGAACCTGATCACAGTGATCAAGAAGCTCCTAGATAGGAACCCCAAGGATTGAAATACCCAACTCCGTTTCGCCCTGTGGGCGGATCGCACCCGCTACAAGGCTACCCTCGGGGATTCTCCGTATCATCTAGTCTACGGCCTAGAGCCTATCTTTCCTATACACTTGAAGATGCCCACCCTCCAGTTTGTCAATGATTACTATGAAGGACACGACTGCAGAGAAGCTCGCCTCGCCGAGCTGTTGCACCTTGAAGAAGTACGAGATCGTGCATTAGAAAATTTTGCCAAACATCAGGGCATAGTTAAGTGATGGTTCGATTGTCGAACTAAAGTTAAGGCCTTTTGCATTTCTGATCTAGTCCTCTACTAGGGTAAGGCCCATGAAAAGAAAGGGGGACACAACAAATTCGACAAGCTTTGGCTTGGCCCCTTTCAGATTGCTTAAATCCTCGGAGACAATGTCTTCTGCCTGAAAACTCTCACTGGTGAAGACGTCCCATTACTTGTTAACGGACAACACCTTAAGCATTACTTCTAGGCCTGAGCACTTTGGAGTTGTCGATGTAAATACTTGTACATTGGTTAGAATAGGTTTCCTTCTTTCCCCTTTGGTTTATGCTTGTTGTCTTGGCTATTTTGTGTCAATTTTGGAAGAATCTCCTTGTTCCGCTGTGGTGGCCATTCTTGGCCCGACAGACGGTTTGCCTCGCTCTCCACTTTCATGTTGTTCTCTAGATAAGCCCTCATTCCCTACTACTACTCTCTGACAGCTCCTGAGCATCGATTTTCAACTTTCAAACTTTGCACTAACCTAAGATGGCTAGCTGCTTGAATCCCTGCTTTTATCATAGAACACACAAAACACATTTTAAAATGTTTCCAAAGAATGGTATGGTGATTACTGGGAAGAAGAGATAAGTGAAAAATTTGAAGTCTGCTCTAGTGACCACTGCGATTCCCAAAGCCCATGGTGAGCTTCATTGCTTACTTGGTTGAACAAAAAAAAAGAAAAGTGTTGAAAAGAGTACCCCATTAAATAATGAACAAAGTGAAAATAACAACCGTACAGGTGTGCAAATATCTCTGTCAGGGCTATGGACGCCTAGCTAGCAGTAGAGCTATGTTCGTGGGGTCACAGCGACAACTCCGTCGGGGCTATGGACACCTGACTGGCAGCGGAGCAATGTCCAGGTTACTTTTGGGGTTAGATGAACTATGTAGCTTATCTCCCCCGACCAGTGGTTACTTGTGCTCTGTCTAAGGAAAAGGAAATGGAATCACCATGCACACACCTCCATGATGATTTTGTAGTTTGACTCAAGGTCACCTCCCTTAAATTGTTCTTAGTTCAGCTTTGAAAATTGTCTCCAGTCTGCGAAACTAGAGATCATGGGTTCGGAATAAATATTTATCTCTAGAATGCCAGGAGCGTCCTCCCAATGGAGTCGCCATTTGTTGTGCCTTTTGCACACATGCCTCGTTCAAAATGGGGACCCTCTCTTCCCTCCTTTCGATCATCGGATCCCCTTTTATTTTGCCTCGTTTTGCGTACCCATTTTTGTGCCCCAAAGGGTCGGCACATTCCCCAAAGTCATATTTTAAGCTTGACCAAAGTCACCCCCTTTAAAATTGCTAAATCTGGGGTTAACTCAGGTTTTCCTTGTCAGAATGTCATTCTGGTGTCTATGGCAACTTCGGGGTTTCCCCTCCCGAGTTTCCCCTTCCGGGTTTCCTCTGTCGGGTTTTCCCCTCTAGATTTCCACAGAAGTTTTGCCATCTCCAACGGCAACGGTTGGACGGCTTCCTGACTGCCGGACTCTAGTCCTCCCTCCTCCTTCCGCGAATTTAAGTTTACCAACCTCACCCACCACCGTACGATGGAATTGAACGCTGCATTAATGGCAGGTATGGCTATAAAAATGAATTTTTTGATCGTCATTATCAATTGTTCGAGTGATAGAAAAGATTGAAGAACTCCCAGCGTCCAAGCATTTTCCGCCCAGCAGTCTGAGCGCTTTTCTGACGACCCCCCATGCATCTGGCAATTTGCTCTTCAGGATTTCAAGGTAGGTTTGCCGTCTGCGTGCCCTTCCCTTTGTTTTGTGAAATTCTGCATTTTTGGTGGAGGTAAAATATAAAATGAAGCTGAAATTAAGTAAATTTATGCCCTCCGCTCAAAACCCACGTTTTAAGATGTAAAATCGATCTCTAAATGGCTTAAAATTCAATTTGGAGCTTCATCTCTCCGCGGTCGTTCTTCAGAATAGCCACCGACATCCTTGGGCCAGGCCTTTCCCGCCGCCGTCTGCGAACTATCTTCAAAATTCTCCACGCCTAAACCCACCTTGGACCTCGGCCTCCGGATTTCTCCTCGCATAATTCCATTGTGCCCTTGCCATTCTAAATGGCCTCGCCCGAGCGTCTTCCCAACCTCTAGACCTCAGACTCCTGAAGTCCGTCTAAAAATCTAAGCCTTGGACCAAAATTCAATCCAACCTCGGGATTCGATCCTCGAAATTTAATTTCGACTTCGCCGTTTCGACGGCCTTCGTCGAGCGACTTTCCGAACCTCGGTTCCTGACCACAAAATATGTTCCAACTACCAGGCGGAACCTTCGACCAAAGTGCCTTTTGAACCCCGACCTCTGAAATTTCGTCCTCGGGATTCCGTATTGGCTTCGTCGTTCTCAACGGCTGTCCTCGAACGTCTTCCCAACTCCCGGACACCGGTCCGCTACCCGTCGAAACCCAAAATTCAGGTAGACTCACTCCTTAGCTTCTTCTAGATTCTGACCACTGGAATTCTCCTCTTGGGATTCCGTTCCACTTGCATCGTTTTAACGACGAATTCGGGACAGCTTCCCGACCTCCGGGTCCCGGTGCGCTGTTTGCCGCCTGGTTGTCCCGAGTCTTCTAATTGTCTCCGGAGACCGTCCTCTGGATTTCTTTCCCCAGATTTCAGCTTCCATTTTGTCATTCCCGATAGCTAATCTGGAACCGCTTCCCGGCGACGGCAATCCGAGACCCAGATTATGATGCCCGAAATTTCGTGTCCTCTATGCCATTTCAGACGGCTTTCCTGCAGATGATACCCGAACTCCCAAATGAAGGATCAAATGACCTCCAAATCCAAAATGGATTTCGACCCACTTGCTAAAATTAGGTTTTTCCTTCACATCAACACTCAAATACTCAAATCCAACCCCGGGAAGTGCCTTCGGGAATTCCATCCTCATTTTGCCCTTCCAGACAGCATTCTGCCAAGGGAATTCCGGCCCTAGGAACCCCATTTTTCTGCATTGCTTCCTAAACAATAAATTATCAAATGTTATATGCTTATTGAATATGAATTATGATTATAGAACTAATCTTGACATGCAGGGACTTATCGGTGGCCATTTTGATCATGTTTATTTTTACTAATTCACATCTTTTGTGTAGGATTTATGGAATCCGGTGCAGAGACTTCTGGTGCCTCCAAGAAAGGGAAAGGAATTGCCAAGACACCACGAGGCAAGGAGGATAAAGAGCTGATGAAGTACAAGTTCCAAGGGGTCCCTATACAATCCAGGGTTACCACCCTTTGGAGGGATGTCATAGATACCAACATCAGACAGGTTGATGTTGACGAGTTCACACAGAGGGTCAGAATGAATCCCAAAACAGAAAACGCAAGGCTGATAAAAAGGTAGTGGAATTGCTAAGGCTGCAGGTTTCCCGCCAGCCTTAGTGGCCCTAGACCTAGTGATGGCATGTGTAGAAACCTATTAGGAAGAGACCTGGACTATAGTAGATCGGGACGGAAATATCCTTGCAAACATGTCTCCGTTGGGTATAATAGCAACTTTCCACATTCCTATCTTTGAGAGCATGGAGGTCCCCACCATGGAGGAATGCAAGGAGGTCTGGGAATAGGACCTGTTGGGATGCAAAAGGCTTATCAACCAGTACTTGTTGAAGGAAAAGCGGGGTACTGAAAGTAAGCTTCTTCAAGAGCTCTTCCGCAGCGATTTCTTCAAGGATTACCATGACCTCGTAACTCTGCTCAGCCGAGTAATGGGCCTTCCTGGGGTGGCCTTCTTCCAAAAATGGATGTTCTATTTTATAGAGCAGATTCTCCACGATAAGGGCACCGCCTTCTATTGGGGCGAAATAATCAACAACTATTTCCACGAGCAATTTACCACCATGAAGAAGACCTCTAAATTCTTCATGACCTCCTACTTGGTATATTCCCTTGCTGATCGATGGCATTATCAGGGATTGATAGTGATGCCCAGTAATCCATCGGGGCCAGAGCTCAAACCTTATGACAAGTACCCTCAGCTACAGTTCTGGAATTTCAAGAAAAATTATTGCAGGGTGAACGATGTGTTCATTGCTCACATCATCCGGTCCTTAAGAGGATATCCCACAGTGCCAGGGCCCTCCTTAGGCAGTATGCCTTTTGGTATATTCAGTTTCCCAAGTTCACCTACATGTGCGCTCAGGGATTCACCGAAAGGCCAAACAAGTTGCCCCGATACCCAAATGACCGGATCATTCTATTAGAGCTGACCTGGCAGATACGACACATTCATAGCATCATGAGTGAAAAGAATTTGGTAGGCCCATCCTATCTCATTAACCTTGGTCGAGGGATGTATAAGATCCACACCTCCTAGTGTGCAAGACATTTAGAGAAGGAGCTGGCCAAATATAACTTTGAGCAATACACAGCGCGGCCCCAAATGGATCCTTATGGTCACATCAGAAAGGCACTAGGATGTGAATACACCCATCTCCACAACATCGAGGACTTCTGGGCCAATTACAAAGATGATCTTGAGCTATGGTTGTGACATTACATGCGCATGACCACCATCTATATACGAAGGGTAAACTTGTGTCTGGTCCCTGACCAGCTTGAAGAGGATGAGGACACAATGATCAATCCAAGCTATGATGTAGTCGCCAACCTACCATTGCCTGCAATTGAATGGACCGAGCCAAAGCTTAATGACATCGGTGTGCTCACTAGGCCCGTTGAAATCTAAACAAGGGCATGGATCGACAAGAAAATAGCCAATCGAAGCAACAAGGGGTTGTTTTAACCTTCAATGAACTTACAAGTGAACATGTAAGTGAACCAAGTGGCTCCGAGGGTGAAGTGGTTGCCACTACAACTGGGGAGACATCCAAGACCCCACCATCAGCCAAGACCAAGAAAAGAAAGGAGGCTAGTGAACAGCTGCCCAAACTGAAGGTCTATGCCCGTAAGTCAAGTGACCTAGAACCTTCCCAGAAGAAGAGGAAAATAACTGGGAGCATGGGGACAGCTGCGATGCTCAAGTGTCCGCCCCAAACAGTAGGAGAAGAAGGATCCAACCCACCCAGGTCTCCACCTGCTACAGTCACTGCCACTCCTACCACTGCTCCCCTTACCCCAAGCTTTGCTTGCAGTTTCTGCTTCCTCCCTGCCTGTGGTGGACATCTTCGTCCATCTTGCTCCCACTCCCCCAATATTGCAGATCATTCCCGTGGATTCATCATCCACCACCACCTCACCAATGTCCTCTTCCTCCATGTCTCCTTCCCTTCCCTCCGTTTTTGTCACTACAACGCCTGCCCTTAGCCTCCCGGAGTCTTTTGTAAAGTACATACAGAACATACCATCTGAGCTTTCAAGGATGCTCACCAATCCGATGGTCCAAGCTGCAATAGCTCAAGCTATAGCTTGCGCTACAGCTCCCTCTCCCTCTACTGAATCACCAAAGATGAAAGCAACAATGCAAATATCGGATGAGCTTGAATGACAGCAGCTAGAGGCTAAGAAGGCGTCGGAGGATGAGGAGTTTAAGTATCATGAACATCCATTGTTCAAACGTTAGGAGATTGATGAGGTGGCCTATGAGTCATCCACTAAGGGTAGTGAGGACCTTGATGCTGAACTATTCCGAGAATCAAATGATCCCGAGCTCAATGCAGAGTGGGGCAGGCAGCTCAAGGAGATTGAGGATAGGGAGGTCGAGGACCAGCTTGCACGGGAAGAGGAGAGTGCTGCTCCAGAGACGGAGGGCAATAGGTCTCCAACCGAGGGACATGGCCAAACCACAAAGCATGACAAGGAAGCATTCCTCCACGAGGACGAGCAAGGGGAGAACCCTGAGGAACATAAATATATTCAAAATGAAGAAGAGGTGGATGCTAAAAAGAAAGATTCACCCAAAGAGAATTTGCACACCGAGTCTGCCGCTAGGCATGAAGTGTTCGAACAAGACTCTGAGGAAGAAAACGAAAATGCAGGAACAAAGTAGAAGGCTCTTGTCATCAGAATCGTTGAACTTGAGAAGGAGGATAGTGGGACTCGAAGTGAACCACTGACGGATGAACCCCAATACCCGATTGGCTATAGAGACAACTAAAGCAAAAGACTCCCACCTTGAAGGATCCCAAGGCGAGGCTGGAAGCCATTATGGTAAGAGCACGAATAAGCACCCGGAAAGAGAAGAGGCTGAAGGTCAGATCAAAAGTAACCATGGATGCCTCAGGATCAAGGGCAATGCAAATAGCAACACCGATGGTTGGAGAGCAAGGTATAACTTACAACGTCTCCACCATCGACTTGGGAGTGGCCATGAGGGAACAAAAGGTTGAGCATCTCCAAGAGTCAGTCGCCATAGTGGTGCACCTTATCCAACAGGATAAGATCTCTAAGGGAGAACTAAAGGAGCAGGTGGCCAATCTAACGGCTTATATTCTGCAATGGTCATCCCCAGATGAGCATCCCACGACGTCATCAACCCCACCTCAGTTGTTGTCTCAAGAACAAATTAACAAGCTAGAGAAAAGATGAAACTTGGACAAGACTATGGGAAACTGGTTTCGGCAGGTCTTGGACATGGGAAATACAGGTATCAACTTGGTTGTCCAGAAAGCAAATGGGTTCTTGGAAGTTCAGAGAACTCTCAAGGACACAAGGCGGATTTGTGAAGAGTTCCCAAAGAAGTACAAGGTGGCCTACCCAAAGATTGAGGCCATACTCGCATTACCAAGCGATGTCAGGGAAAAGGACCTTGCCTTCAAGGATGATGATCATTGGCTACTTGATACGTGGAAGCGAGATTTTGATCACCGCAAGAGGAGGATTGAGTAGATTTTAGAGCGGATAGTGTCAGACATTGAATGGGAAATGGATTCTAGAGAGGAGTGTGCTCGGTACCTCAAGCTGATGACAAGGTACGAGCTGCCTACGGTCGAGATCAATCCTGAGAATATAAAGCCCTACTTCTTGAAGATCATGGAAGATGGGATGTCCACTGAGGTCACCACTGAATTCATGTGCTTTGCTACTCAAGCCTTTGCACAATCGAAACTCTTCAAAGACAATGCTACTAAGTATGATGATGACTGGAAGAAGCTCGGCAACAATTCCCAGGAATGGAGTTACCAGATTTTGCGATCCGACATCATGGAGTTAGATAAGTTCCAATCTTTGATCCAAAGTTTCATGGAGTATGCCGCATTGAAGAAGTGAGAGGGCAATCCCGTCATCGATGAAGAATTCCTTGAAGAATAGCTACAGCAAAGGGCAAATGGCTAAAAGACAAATTTGCTACAGTGTTGTCACTAGATGACGAAATAGGGAAGAAACAAGGAATTATTTATAAATGTCATATATTTGGGGGTAGGTAAAACCCTAATGTAAAGTGAATCCTAGCCACATAATAGAATCGAATCTTGGCCACTCTTTTGATTTTTGAAACTATAAATAGGGCTCTCCTCCTCTCATTTTGAGAAAGTTGAGTTGTTGTAAAGACATGCTGCTGAAAATATAATAGAAAATACAGTCATTTTCTAGTATATTTCTGGGTTTCTTCACATGTTTCATGATTCTTCTCCATTTAGTTAGAACTTTGTTTTAAGTTACTTTGCTACTTTAGTACCTTTAGATTGACTTTGGTAGAATTAGTATGTTGTCTTTGGTTTTGAAGATTACTGCTGTGTGTATGCTTTTCTTGTCCATACTTTTGGTAATTTGTTGATGGCATATGACTGTGTAAAGTTAGCCTGGACTTTAATTTTATTGTTGCTCATTGAACTTTATCTTTATTCACATTTCCACAGTGAATGAATGATGAATATTTGCAGTCCTTAGAAGATAGCATAGATTTCATGATATTGTGAGAGTTCTGATTTAGTGAAATTCTATTTAAGGAAACTGTCCACAGTAGGAACCTCCATGATCACTGTTCATCGGTAGTTGCAGGTCCAGGAAACATCTTTCTTCCTCGCCCCTCTTTTTCCTTTTTTTTAGAAACAACTTGTGTTAAGGTTCGTTGCACATTGTAAAGCCAAATCTGACGAAACAATGGAGTCTAAGACTGCTGCCTGAACTTGCAGCAAGGCATAGTAATTCCAAATTCATAAAACTCCATTCATTGACCCAATTCTCTTACAGCTTTGACCACGTAAGTCCAGCTTGTGATTCCAGCAAATCACATAAATCAACTAATATATTCCAAGCCTCGTCATGACCTAACACCCAAGAGACCTTGGGATAGTGTTCTGCAATTTGATTGTGGAAGATTGTCTTTTAAGAGAGGTAATGCACCTACGTATTGTCTGTGTTGTGAAGCATAAAAACGCCATCAACAAATTACTTTCCTCAATCTCTTATTGTAGCACCGGTAGGCTTTACTTTTAGTAGAATAACCAAGAAAGATTCCTTCATCACTTCTAGCATCAAACTTTCCTATATCTTCATCTCTTTTGATATAGCATTCACTCCCAAAGATTTTGAAGTATCTAACAGTAGGCTTATGACCAAACCATAGCTCATAAGGATTCTTACCGGTATCACCTTTGACATGTACCCAGTTGAGAGTGTAAACAACAGTACTCACAACTTCTCTCCAGTAGATATGCGGAATATTTCCTTCCAGCATCATAGTCCTAGTAGCTTCTTGAATTTTCTTGTTCTTCCTTTCCACAACTCCATTTTGTTGAGGGGTTTGTGGGGTAGATAAGTGTATCTTTATCCCATGCTCTTCACAGAAAGAATTAAACTCACCGGAAGTGAATTCACCACCTCTATTTGATCTCAGACATTTAATCTTCATACCTATCTCTATTTCAACCATAGCCTTAAAAATATTAAATTTCTCTAGAGCTTCAGATTTTTCCCTTATGAAAGCAACCCACATCAATCTAGAATAATCATCAATAAGTAACATGAAATACCTGTCTCCTTGTAAACTTTTGACTCTAGAATGACCACACCAATCACTATGCACAAGCTCCAACACTTCATTTGAACAATGTTGTTTGCTCCGGAATGAAACTCTAGTTTGCTTCCCTAACTAACATTCCTTGCATATAGTATTAGTAGGTTTTATCAACTTAGGAAGATCTCTCACTGCCTGAGTAGAACTTATCGTGATAATATTGTCAAAGTTTACATGACACAATCTCCTATCCCACAACCAAATTTCATCAACTTGAGCAATCAAACAACTTTCACTAGTAGTACTTAGGTGAAAGATATTACCTTTTGTTTTTGTACCAAATGCAATCACATTTCTAGAATTCCCCAATATTCTACATTTTCCATCCTTGAATTGAATATTGTATCCCTTGTCAACCATATGTCCAACACTTAAGAGATTATGTTTCAATCCTTCCACATATAGGACATCATCAGTGTTATGCTCACCATAAAAATAAATGGATCCTCTGCCATGCATTACACCAAATTTGTCATCACTAAATCTTACACCACCACCATCATACTTTTCCAAGCTCAAAAATTTAATTTAATCACCTATCATGTGATGGGAGAATCCACTTTCAATCACCCATTTATTTTTTTCTTCAACTCTAGCAGCTAGAAATTTCTCCACATTTGTGCAACTAGTAGATTCAATAGGTATAGGAACACTTTCCTTGATAGAAATAAATACCCATTCATCCTCACTTTAATTCCCTTTATCAGATTCATCATCTATCACACCTTCATCAACAACATAATAACACTTTCTTTGAAATCTAGGCTTGTTAGGTCTTGTCTTAGGAACTCTTTCCGGACACCTTGAGGAAAAATGACCTATCTTATTGCAAGAAAAGAATTTAAGATGCAATTTCCCTTTATACTTACCTTCTCCTTTGGCTACCCTTTTGACAAGAAGTGCTTCAAGCTCGTATATTTTTCTCTCTTCTTCTTCAATCTCTCTCATTTCCTACTCATAATTGGACATTTTTCTAGAAGAACTTTCTCCTAGATCATATCTCTTCTTATCTTTTCTGAAGATAGTAGCTTTGAATGCAAATTTTGTCTTAGGAAGAGATTCACCAAACTCTTGATCTCAACCTTTGATCCTCTTCCAATAATCAATCTTGGCCATCCATTCCAATCTCCCTTGCTAAATTACTAACACAACCATTTTTACATTCTCAACCACATGCAACCACAATCTATCACATTCATCTTAAGTCTTCAATCACCATTGCCAAACCCTTGCAACAATAGCCATCCTTACATCCAAATCAAGAAAAATCAAGTTGTTATGTTTTCGAAATCATCCTAGAGCACACATATCAATCCATCGATGAGGGCAACCAACTCCATCAAGCTCATACAAGGTGAAATCAGTGCTATTTTCATGTTCTTATTTGAGTTTCATCTTTAAGCCCTAATCTTGAGTGTTTTATTTTGTTTTTATCCTTTTTCTCAAGTTTATTTCTTGCATTCTAGATGTGGTAAAAACACCACACACTATCTTGTAAATGGGCTAGGTCTTCATGCATTTTCATTATGTTTTCTTGAGGAATATGATCAACCATTGTTTGAACACTTGGCATAATGCTTGTAGGTAAGGTAGGCATGGCAAAAGAGGTGTCAAAGGTATGGTCCATACCTAGTGAACTAGTGCCAATACCAGAAGTAAGAGAGCTTGACAACCCAAGATCCACAATGAGTGTTTTATCATGGGATGCCATGAGTCTCACACTTCATCTAACCACAGTATTAGCAGTAGGACACCAAGTACTACAGCTCATACAAGGAATAAGCCACAAAAGATGCAATGAATACAATATTCTATGCTTGCAAACACACTTAAAATGAAAGAAATTGGAATAATGGCAATTTTGGAAACTGAAACAGAAAACTAAAAGCAACCCACATAAACACAGAAAAGCAATTTCAGACCCTGAAAATTAGAGAATCAAATTCAATGGGGACTAAGATGCCAATAAGGGAATTTTAGTCCTCCTGGTGAGATTCTGAAGTTCTAGATGCTAAAACACGTAGCAAACAAAGAGAGGATTCTAAGAAGAAAAGACCTAAGAGGGACTAAGACGCTAGGAAGGGAATTTTAGTCCTAGCAGAGGTAACGTTTATGAGAAAAACAACAAATTCTGGCTTGATAACAACTTTCTCAAGTTGCCTACCCAAGGACCTAATGTTTGGAAACCAAAAATGGTGCAAATGGATGCAAAGAAAAGCAATGACTAACAAGCAATTGAATGCAAGATTGAAATGCAATTTTTCAATTTTCAATGCAATAACAATGTTTCTAAATGCAATTAAGAGAATGAACAATGCACCGTTTAGTTTTTTAATGAAATTTAATGATGCAATAAAGTAAGAATGTAACCTATATGTACTTTCACTAATGCAAAAATAGGAAACCCTAAATAAAATTTCACTAATGCAATATACAAGAAACCCTAGATGCATAATGCAATGAATGCAATCTAGATCTAGGACTCTAAAGGACTCTAAATAAGAAAAGGAAGAATGTTCAAACAAATTCGGATTCACCAAAATGAAACAAAGATAAAAATGGAAAAGGAGATGAGAGATGTCCTTATTTCCTATTCTATCTAGTTCATTCAAATATGTCCTAAGAACCCTAATAGGATTGACTATTAACCTCTCAAGGTGAGCCAATTCATAATTAGGACTTAGGAGGGGGTTCTTTTCAGCTTTAAGGGGTTCACCACCAAGCAAATGCTTGGAAACAATAATGTTGGAAAACACAATGTGATATGAAAACAACCTAAAATGAGCTAAATAAGAGATGCAAATACTAAAAATAAGAAACACCAAGTTAGGGTGTGTGTACCTAGGAAGCTTGGAGATGTTATAGAGATTTTGGACATGCAAACAAGCTGCCAAAATATGCCTTGGAGGACTAAGACACCTAGGATGGCATATTAGTCATGTTGTTGTTTTTCAGAGCATACACAAAATCTTCGGATGTCGAAACAAAATCTTGAAGAATCTTTCAAAAATATGTTGTGGAGGACTAAGACACCCAAGATGGTGTTTTATTCCTGCTCTAAATTTTTGAAAAGTTTGAATGTGGTCCTAAGCTCCCAGATCTGTAATTGCTTCCTTCCATCTCAGGTTTTGAAATAGCTAGATCTGACCTATAGATGAGTTTCTGTGAAGATGACAACTTTGGCAATGCAACTTTGTAACTTTGACAACTTTACACTCCAAGTGATCTTCAAGTCTACAACCTAGATCTGCAAACACAAATGGATAAGATGGAAAAACTTGTTGATTGTTAGTGAATGGGGGTTTTCCTTGGTCAAACCCCTTGTTGGTAATTAAACCTTGAAATAAGATAGAAATAATGAAGGAAATGGTAAATGAACAACATGCAATGCTACAACTCATCAAACCCTTGCAAAGGCTGCAAACTTGTGTGAAATAGTTGCAATGGATATGGATCTTGAAATGCTTGATAGATCTTGAATTGCTTGCTTTCTTGAATCAAAACCCTACATCACAAATGTTAGCACAACAACACACATGATGCAAGAATAGCCTTTGACATGATGCTTGAATCTTGATGATGACTCCAAATGCTTGATGATTCACTCTTGAACAATCTTGATCTCATAAATTTTCCTTAAGAATGAATACTCAAGTTGCTAGGATAATCTCATGAATGCTTAGGATGAAAATGAATGAATGGACCTTGTATTTATACTTATCTATGCTTAATATTTGGAAATCATATCACACCAAGCTGACATATGAATTCATTAAATCAAGGAGGTTAAATCTCGCTAGAATTTGAATTTAAATCCCGAAAATGACTCAAGGAGGACTAAGACGCCCTAGGTGGTGTCTTAGTCCCAAGTGATGAAACTTGGGGCACAGACACCAAAAAGGGACCCAAATAAGATACCTCAAAATCAGGGTCCCGAAACCTCAGGGGAACAAAGTCACCCTTAGTAGAATTTTAGCCCCCACCAAAAATCAGGGACACACCAATCAAAATCATTAGGATATCAGTTAAGCATTGGAGAATTTCGGGATTAACACAAAATATGACCAATTAAGCCATAAAGAAGGATAAATAAAATAAGGCAGGCCCAGACAAGTGTGAAAATGCAAGGGTATGCATTTTACTACACTACACTTTCATATATGCTCTTGGTGTAAACCTAAAAGGCATCACAAAAGGATGTAATGCATAGCTTTTATCTTGCAATAGAAAATTAGATACAAAATACCTGAGCTCTCTTAAACTATATAAGAAATATGAAAAGTAGGGAAAAAATAAAGTTTGTAAATTCCTCCTATTTTGAAGGCGATAATGCTATACTTGGCTTAGGGAATATAAGATGGCAATACACATGGAGAAAATGGTGTGTCATGCAATCATTGTATTTCTATTCAAAGTTATGAGAATTTGTATCTTACACTTATCACTACATGAGAGCTCAATATACGAACATTAATAATAGTGTATTCCCCCTTCAATTGGTTATATTTAAATGATGCATGGGGAATTGAAGAAGAGGGATGTAATATTTAACAATAATAAAATCACATGAGCCAAGATCTAAATGAATAAAATTAATTTACACAAACTAGAAGAAAACACACAAATGATCTAGAGTCCAAACATAGACTATTTCAATATTGAGGATATATGAAAATAATTGCTTACAAATATATAGACCTCTTGGATAAATGGCTCAAGGAGATGAAAGGACTATGCTAATGTTATGTAGCGTAATGTCATTAGGTAGTTTTCTTAGAGGTTTCTAAATTAATCTGTATATTATATTAAACTTTCAAAAAGATTTGTCTAAAAAGACTAATGAAAAAACTAGTGACTTTTCTTGTCCATGTACTAAATTGAAATATTATAAGTGCTTTCTTACACATATTTTCCAATGTTTCAAAATGTTGATCATATGAGACCTTAAATTTTTGTCCATTCCATAAGTTTTTAAATTTCTTTTACTATGGAATATTTTAGTTTTTCTTAGTCCAAAGCATTTTGTAAGTTTTGAAAACAAAAGAAACTTGCTCATTTTGACCATTTTGTTTAATTTGTTGAAATGTTTTTTTATTTCAATCATTTATTACATTTGACTTAAATTACTAAAATATTAAAAAGAAAAATCTCTTAGGGATAGATCAGATGATCAAGCCATTGGAAAAAATAGACAATGGTTGTAGGTTCAATTCTTTTGGATTTACTCCTACATGAATGAAGAGAAATTCATGTGAACATAGATTATAATAAGATTTGATAAGACTTTACTTTGTAAATCCCACCAAATGTTAATTCTTTTATTAATCAATTTAAAAAATAATTGAAAATAGTGTATTCCTATCTCCTTCCTTTATATATATCATTGTGAACAATATCATTATTTCAAATATAGAATTGACACACCAACTACACAACTTTAAGTGCTAGTTTTGATCAGCGTCATTTAGAACATTCTATGTAAATGCCCCTCTCAATCGAGTCTTTTATTATAAGACCATTAATTTTCATATTCTAGTCTAAGAGAATTCTATGTCCCCACATCGAATGAGAATTTCAAGGAAAGATGAAGTTGCATCACGTGCGACTCAAATGTAGAAACCTTAAAAGGTTCTCAAAGTAGCTCACTAAATAGGAACTTAGCATTTCTTCTTTATACGAGAAGAGCTTCTTACATTTTACGAATCCAACATCCAAGCAGACATGGTGTGATGGGCCCTGGCAAGAGAGCAAATGCACTTTTGACCCATATTTCTATTTACTTTTCTTTCTCAACCTTGACTGCTTCATCGGAGTTTCTTGGGGATGTTTGTGATATTATATTTTTCGTCAAATCCGAATCGGAATCATCGACTCTTTACTCTCTCCTCTTCCCTTTTTTCCCATTACGATTTCACTTACGTCTATGATTGTGTAACTTTGTTTGCTTGTCGAGCACGCCAATGTTGCATTGACGTGGGTCCTACTCCTCCATATGACGATTTCGCTTACGTTTCTACACTCTGTTTCACTAGTAATTTAACCTGAATTTGTTCCTATAAATGCAAACGAAGAGACTGAATGCACAGCTTTCTCTACGTTTCAGAAATCCAAAGGATATGGGCACTGGTATTTCTTCTTCCCCCAAAACTCGTCCGACTGCAAAGTTAATTCTGGACGACGGTGTGCTTCGAGAGTATGAGGATCCAGTGAAGGTAGCTCAAGTTTTAAGCGAAAGGGGAGGCTTCTTCGTCTGCCTTTCTGACTCCATGAACTTTAATGAGTGTTTGTCCCCTCTTCCAGCGCAGGAAGAATTGCAATTAGATCGCCTCTATTTTCTCCTTCCATCGGCAAAAATGCAATACCCTTTACTGCCTTCAGAGATGGCTGCCATGGTCGTAAAAGCAGCTGCTGCCCTGCAATCAAAGCAGAACAAGCACAGCATTAGCCAAAAACGTCGAGGTCCTAAAGTCATGCATGCGGTGGAGCAGGAAATGGATGGACGCCAACTTCATAAACCAGATTTTTATAGTTTTAATGAATTTCCAATTTCGGGAGCGGAGTCGAAGCGCATAACATCGACACAGATGAAGTTCGACCGCAACAAGCATAACAAGTCATGGAGAAGCAGACTTACCCCAATACCCGAGGCCTTCGCTTATTGACTCATTATCTACTCCGCTTCATGCATTCCAAAACTTCTCCTCAGGAATTTCCCCGAATATCCGGCAAAAATTGACGCTGATTTGAAAAGCTTTGGATGAGACAGAGATGAACAGAGTATCTTCCAAGCAGATGATGAGAGAACAGAGGAGAATATTTTCATCCAAATCTACAAGGATATGTAATTTCTTTGTGTGGTTTCGGACTAATTAAGGCATTTAAGGTAATGTCCAAAGTGCATTAGGCTCCAATTCGATATTTTTTCTCTGATATCTTTAAAATGTATTCTTAGTCGGATGTTGGATGTCTTGAAGTCAAAATCTTCATCTGATGTGGATGGAGTAGTGAAATTTGTTTGTCATGAAACTTCAACCACAATGCTTCAGATAGAGTGTGAAATTTTATGTACAAGTGCCAAGGAAATGAAATGGTATGAAATATTATGTTTTAGAAATGAAATATGTACATTTGTATGATTAGAGGAAAATTTGCATTTTTTAGAATTGTTATCAAATGAATGTTTAAATTAAAATTTAAAATAGAATTTTAAAATAATGAAAATGTTTGGTAAGTAGTGTTTTTGAATATGATGATAATGTATAATTTAGAGTAGTAAATATGGTTAGATTATATAAGATCAATAGTTAAGGTTATGATTGTAACATATTTTTTACAACATATCAATTGTAAATTATATGTATCAACAAGATTGATTAAGAAAACTATAACTTGTGTTGCAATTGTGTAGGTCTAGTAAAACCAAACCATAAATCTTATTTCACAATAGTAATTTGATAAGAATATTTGTTTTATTGTAGAACTATGAGAGTTGACAAATGATATTTAAGACAGTTAATGACTCTTAACTCAATCAAATCTAAATAACAAGCACTTTCTTAGATTATTTGGAATATTAACATGAATTTTAGGAAAGAGATTTAACTTTTTTTTGCCAATTTCATAAGTATATTATGCAATATTTTGGTTTTTCTTCTGTCTTATTTTTTGTAAGCTATTGAAAACAAAAGAAACCTATTTATTTTAGCAATTTTGTTAATTTGTTCAAATCTTTTTAATTCAATCATCTATTATATTTAACTTCTTAAAAGATAATATTTTTATCAACTCTTAAGCTTTAAAAAGTAGTCATCAACTATAAATCAAATGGTCAAGCCGTTGGAAAACACAAATGATGGTTGGAAGTTCAATCCTTTCAATTTTCCCTTACATGGGTGGAAGGCAACTCATATGAATGGAGCTTATAGTGGTGCATGTTAAGACTTCACTTTTCAAATCTCACCAAGTATTAAATTTTCATTGAAACACTAATTAATAAATCATCAAAATACTTACAACAAAATAACAAAAATAACATGTTCCATCTCCATCCTTTTTTATACTTATGTCAATAATATTACCATTTCAAATACAATTGAAACACCAACTATACTATTTAAGAGCTATTTTTATCAAAAAAAAAATTCTTATTGGAGGGTTTTATATTAAATTCATCCCTTAGATGTTAGGATCTTGCACTCAACAAGACTTGAACTCTTGTGGACATATTCAAAACCTTTCAACTTTATCAGCAAACCAAAGACCCATTGATAATCAACTTCATTTTGAAACATGATACACAAATACTAATCTCCATAAACACTTTTATTATAAAACCATAATTTTTTGTATTTAGTTTTAAGAGAATTCTATAATGATCTTTTCTAGTCCCTACATTGAATTAGAATTTCAAGGAAAGAGGAAGTTGTGTCACATGTGACGCAAATGTAGAGACGTCGAAAGGTTCTTTAAAGTGACGAAGAAAATTCAATAAATAGGAACTGAGAATCTGTCCTTTTCCTTACTAAAACTAGGCAAGTGATAAAGACATAGTGTGAAGGCCCGAGCGAGAGAGCAAATGCACTTTTGACATATATTCATTTAATTTTGACTTGTTCAACCTTCACATGATTGTGTGAGTTTGTTTTCTTTTCGAGCACGCCACTATTCTATTGGTATGGATCCTACTCTCTACACTTGATCCGGGGGATATTTTCACTGAAAATTGAAATGTCTCCAATACTCCAGATTTTAGTACCATTAGAAAGAGCTCGATGTCCTGATTCCAGTGCAACTTGAATGGAGTCAAACAGAGCTACGAAGCCCAAGTTATTGCCGGTCAAAGTTCAGTCAACAACTGGTCAACTCAAGGTCCAAGGCAAGAAAAAAGGTCAAAATTTGATGTCACCAAAAGTGGTCAAAATTTATGTCAACGCGAAGAGCTCGACAAGAGTTTTCTGACGATGTTTGTTTTACGCAAATCGGAGCTCGTATGTGCAAGATATGGAAGGTCAAAGCTCAGTTGACTTGAAGGTACAATGATGACGTCAGCATGCTGACATGGATGAATCATGAGGTAACACATGGTGGCTTCCCGAAGTTACATGTGGCAGCAATTTGTTGGACATGGCTTTATTTTAAAAAATAAATAAATAAATATAAAAGCCTACCACTCCTCCCATTTAAAAGCCTTAATTTAAGGCCTACGTGAGAAAAATTAGGTGGGGTCTTAATTTAAAACAAAACAAATTTACCCCTATTTAAATGGGATAAAACCCCTTTAATATTTAAAAATACATGTGGTTGAGAGATCCCCTTTTTAAGGGGAACTTAAACATTATTTTTAAAGAAAAAAAACAAATTTCCAACCAATTCACCCCCTATAATTAAGGATTAAATCCTTAACAAAATCAAGCCCGTTTATATTCAAAGGTGAATTATTAAGATCTCCTAATAAATCCTAAAACGAATTATGGAATAAAATTACAAGAGGCCATCCGTGAAGATTTTATGTAAAATTGGATGGGTTGTTTTAACGGGAGATATCCCTATGTAAATAAGGGGGGATTTTCAAATAATATTTTCTATGTAAAGGGGATATTGGGAGGTTTTGAAAATCAATTGGTTATGAACCAATTTGAGTTATTTTTTTGTATAAAAAGGGTAGAATGGGGGGTGTGAGTTTTAGTAATTTTTGAAGAATTTTTGGTGAAGTTGTGAATCAGAGAAATAGGGAGATTTTCTAAGGAGATTATTTTGAGCCTTTTGTAAGTCGGAGTATTGTCATGCTGCCGAAGTGCTCTTGGTGCATTTGTAACTGATTTTTTTGGAGATTAATCGGATCGGTCTCACTTTATTGGAACAGACCCAGAGACGTAGTCACGTTTTTGGCGAACTCCGTTATCAGATCGTTTGCACTCTCTCTCTTCTTCCTTCTCAATTTCGTTATTTTCACTTCCAATTTTTAATGCATAATTTCAATAATTTATGCATGAATTATATTTCCGCTTAATTCACATGTTGATGTGTTAATTTTGTTTATGTAATTTGGATTTCCACGAATTGTAAACATTAAGCATTCAAATACAATTAGTCTAGATCCTATACAGATCAACACTCTTCCTCCATCCATTGTTATGACGATTTCACTTACGTTTCCACACCCTGTTTCACTGGTAAGTTGACCTCATTTTATTCTCTACGTTTCAAAAATACAAAGAATTTGGGCAGTGCTCTATCTTCTTCCCCCAAAACTGGTCCGACTGCAAAGTTAATTCTGGATGATGGTGTGGTTCGAGAATATGGGCATCTAATGAAGGTAGCTCATGTTTTCAGTGAAAGGGAAGGCTTCTTGGTCTGCCTTTCTGACTCCATGAACTTTGATGAGTATTTGTCCCCTCTTCCTGAGCAGTAAGAACTGCAACGGGATCACCTCTATTCCTCCTCCTATCGGCAAACTTGCAATACCCTTTATGTCTTCAAAGATGGCTGTCATGGTCGTACAAGCAGCTGTTGCATTTCAATGAAAGCAGAACAAGTCGATGTCCTAAAGTCATGCATGTGCTGGAGCAGGAAATGGATAGACGACAAATTCATAAATCAATTTTTTATCGTTTTAATGAATTTCCCATCTTGGGAGCAGACTCGAAATGCATAACATTGACACGGACGAAGTTTGAGCGTAACAGGTATAACAACTCATGGAGAACCAAACTTAGCCCAATACCCAAGGCCTTCGCTTATTGATTTATTATCTGTTACCCTTTCATGTTTCCAAAACTTCTCCTCGGGAATTTCCCCGCATATCCATCTAAAGTGGACGCAGATATCCTCTGGATTTTGGCCATGGCAAATATATGAAAAATTTTGGAGGAGGCAAAGACGAACAGAGTAGCTTCCAAGCAGATGATAAGAGAGCAGAGGACAATAGTTTCCTCCAAATGTACAAAGGAAACATAAATTTTTTGAGTGGTGTCGGACTAGTTAAGGCATTCAAGCATGCTCCAGTTCTCTGCAAATGTTTCTTACCATGAGTGCATTAGGCACCAATTAGAATTTTTTTTTTTTTTATGTAACAAATGCATTCTTAGTAGGATGTTGGATGTCTTCAAGTCAATATTCATGTGATGTGGATGGAGTGGTGAAATTTGTTACTCATGAAACTTCAACCACAATGTTTAAATGAAATGGTATGGAACATCATGCTTTAAAAGTGAAATATATACATTTGTATTGTTAGATGGTAAAGCCATACCATAGAAAATTTGTACTTTAGCAGTGTAATAAAATAAAAAATTAAAAAATTAAAATTATGAAGGTGTTTAGAAGCCTTTGAATATCATTTCAACATATGATTTGTAGTAAATGTAGTTAGATTATACTAGACCCATAGTCAAGATCATGACTATCATTTCTTTTCATAGAATATCAACAACATAGATAAAGATTAGTAAAAACAAGTTGTCTAATCATTACAAGCCTTAATACACAATAGTAGTTTTATAGGAATATTTATTTTATTGTAGAATTATAGTTGGTGAAAAACTAGAGGGTAATCTCTAGCTATAAATTTTTGTACAAGTGTGTTTTATTCTTCTAATAATGTAGTTGTTCTAAGTGTTGGATGAATGGAATATTGAGAGATTCTGATCTATATTAATTTATGCATATTTCAATAAGGATTCTTAAGTTACATATTCATGATGCCTATCGTCAAATAAGAAAGAAATCTTAAAGCCACAAATTTAAAGAGGCCCCTTTCATACTTTTTTCTAGATGCTTTCTTTCAACTTGAAGGGATTTTTTATATATTCATTAATACATCTCCATTCTCAATTACTAGTAAACATCTTGAAAATATATGGAAATTTTTATTTCTTCAAGAGCCCTGCAAATTAATGCATAAACATATTTATGTCTATCAACATATATTATTAGTAAAGAAATTAAAAGAAGGAAATGGCTAATTCTTACATCCTTAAATGACATATACAATGTCAAATTTTCCAAGTTCCAACTCAATCCAATATTAACACAAAAAACCTTGTCCCTAAAACATTCATTTATCAAGATATAATACCAAATGTAGGTAATTAGAGATGTCAAATGTGCTTCATACACTAATCTATGTGAGGAGCTATATATAAAAATGTAAAAAACATCATAGAATTACAAGGAAAGAAGCACAAAATAAATATGTCATATCACAATTATTTATTTAGGGAAAACTATTTCAAGGTAAGAATTCTAGACACAAAATTAACTCAATGTATTATTTAGTAACCAATGGTTATAATACACATAGTATACATATAATCTAAGCCTTTATAGGAGTATTACTAATAAGAGGTTTGAAGCAATTCTGAAAAATATAATAGTACAGGTACAAAACTCATTATAAAACATTCATCTCAAGCACCCAAAAAATAGGAGAAGATATATGTAAAGCCATCAAATGCTACTCAAGAAATCATGAGCTAAAACCATTTCAAAATCTAATGCCCAAATGCCAAGATAAGTCAACACACTGAAAATAGTATATTTTTTGCTATCGTAAACTCATCATTATCCACTCACCACCTTGAGGACTCCATTTTTCATATATTATCTCCATTTATATATTCTTTATAATTTTTTGTAACATGTACCATAAGTTAGTTAACAAGTGTAACTCCCTTTTATAACTCTATTATGAATCGTAATATTTTTTTATTTCTATTGTGTGAGGTCCAAATTTTCAAGACCATAAATTCTGATCTAAGAATTCAATTGATCCATTTTATATATATTACATATAGTTAGGAGGTCTGGGTATTTGTAACCATTCTTTGGTTTAGGCATGCTTTAATAATTTTTAGGGATAAAATGAACCACTAAATCCCTAAAAAATATTATTTTTATGTTCTATAGTCTGAAAATTATCATTTTTCATTATTAAAAGTAGTTAGTAAAGTTGAAATAAATTTTCTCAAAAGAAATAATGTAGAGCACACTAAATTTTCAATTTTATAAGATTCTTCCAATTATCAAATTACTTAGAATAATATATTCATTAAAATATTCCTAGAATTTTTTTTAACTACCATATGATCTTAGCTAACTTTCCACTAAATAGTTTCATAAAATAAGAGTAAAAGCTTTTTAAGATCATGCTCAATTCTATATTATATTTTTGACAAAAAGATGAAAAGTTTGTGTTCTCTTGATGTTTGAACCTCTTAATATCCACTATATTATAACAATTAGTAGTTTAGAAACTAAATTTAAAACACTAATTTTCTCATTCTTATCACATCTCCAATTTTTTAGTGTAGATGTCTTGAATTACTCATCCAAGTTTAGTTTTTCCTTATTTCAAGAACCACTTTTGACATAGTTTTGGACCCTAACTTCCATTCATTTACCTATAGTGATGCATTATATAATAAAACCATTATCGTGTTGAACTATACTTTATGTTGTGTGTTTGTATGGATGTCAAGTAGGAAATTTTAGAAAATATAGACTATTTTTTAAATGAGTAAAATTTATATCTAATAATAAAGAAGGTAAAAGGTATATGGTCATGTAGTAGAGGAGATTGGGATCAATGGAAAAGAAATTGGGAATGATAAAATCTTATGGGTTGATGAACATGAATGTAAGTGAAGAAGAAATGGCTAGGGTGAATGGGAGGTTACTAAAAGTTTAGAAATATATAGACCAAGATTCATATATGGATCCAAACACCCAATACACTTTTGTAGTTGAATGGTATAGGAGAGCATTAATAATGTGATTGTAAATCAAATTTACATTATATACAAGAAATATATAGACCAAGGTTCATATATGGATCCAAACACCCAATACCCTTTTGTAGTTGAATGGTATAGAAGAGGATTAATAATGTGATTGTAAACCAAATTTACATTATATACAAGAAAAGAAATTAAGGCTTTTATGCTAAAAGAGATTTTAAGTCAAATGTTTGAAAAAATATAAATAATATTAAGATAATAAAGCATTATTATTTTTAGATGTAAAATTTGAATTGAATAGGATTTTATTGACTCAAGCATTTGAATTATTTTAATCTTGGGTATCTAGCATCCAAATAAATTTTACCATATATTTAATTTAGTCCTAAAAGTTTAAGAATTAGTTGTAACATAAGACTATAAAACTTAGTTCACAATTTGGTAAAATACATGAAAACAAAGAGAATTTTATTAGAACACTTAAAAATGTATTCATTATAGTAAGAATAATAATTGAAGGTGGACATTATGAAGTGGGTGATTTTATATCTTACACTTTGTAAATTCTCTTAGGATAAATGTGACAATCTAGATTCATTTTATGAAATTGATTAAAGTATTTATTTCTCTTAATGTGAATCAAATTTGAATAAATTTGTGGTTAATCAAATGAATAAAATTGAATTCCTTCAAATACAAGTATTTAGAAAATATATATGTGTTGTTGGCTCTAGGAAAGAAAAGAATGGGTATAAGATTACCAAAATTTGAATTTGAATTTTTAAATATAAAATGTTGAATCTATTAGTATGGGGTTTATTTCAAAATTTTAGACTTAGCTAACCAATTTTATATAGTAACCTTGTCCATATCTTGTCATTATTCATCCAATGTACATAAAAATTTATTTTGGGTTATTGTTCAAAAGTTATAACCAGAATAGTAGACAACTATATTATATACAAATGGACAAAAATGTTACAAAATGAACGTGGAAATTAAATTTCTTAGAATAAGTACATGAATATCCATAATAATTGAAGAGTATATATGAATATAGGAAATCGGGATGTGATATGAATAGGAGATGTGCACATGTGTGAAAAGAAAGGGGTAATGACATTGGAGATAAAACCTAATTTTAGACAAGATTGTATAATTTTTCAATATGTAAGTTTATTTTTATTCTTTAAAATAGGCATAAAAATAAATTGAAGATATCATGAGTATGCAAAATTGACCATTATATTTATCCTCGTTGTATGGCCCACCTAACTCCTTGAATGATCATGTATCTCAAAGTTTGTAGCACCTACAAATATGAGCTAAAGTAAATATTTATGAAAAAAAATATAATGTGATGTGCCTTATAAGAGATGACCATGTAGATCTTCATCCTTTCATATGTGCTCTTGGTGCAAAACTAAAAGGTATCACAAGAATATGTAATGAGTAGCTTTCATCTTGCGATATAAAATTAGATACAAATAGGGGCTCTCTTAAACTATGCAAGAAATATAAAAAGTAGGAAAAGATTAAAGTTTGGAACTTCCTTCTATTTTGAAGATGATAGTGTTGTACTTTTCTTAGGGGATATAGGATGGCAATGCACATGGAGAAAATGGTGTTTCATGCGAAAATTGTCTGTCTATTCAAAACTAGGAGAATTTGTATCTTACACTTATCAATACATGAGAGCTCAATATATGAGCATTAGTGATAGTGCATTTCCCCTTAAATTGGTTGTATTTAAAAGATGCAAGGAATTGAAGAAGAGAGATGAAATATTCAACAATAATCTAATCACATGAGCCAAGATCCGAATGAATAAAATTAATTTACGCAAACTACAAGAAAACACACAAATGATCTAGAATCCAAACATAGACTATTCCAATATTGAGGATATAAAAATAATTGCTTACAAATATATAGACCTCTTGGATGCATGACTCAAGGAGATGAAAGGACCATGCTAATGGTATCTAGTGCAATGTCATTAGGTAGTTTTATTAAAGGTTTCTAAAATTATTTGTATATTATATTAAATTTAAAAAAAGATTTTCCTAAAAAGAGAAATAAAACAAATTAGTGACTTTTCTTGTCTATATACTAAATGGAAATATTATAAGTGTTTTCTTACACATACTTCCCAATGTTTCCAATGTTCCAAAATGTCGATCATATGAGACCTTAAATTTTTGTTTATTCCATAAGTTTTAAAATTTCTTTTACTATAGAATATTTTAATTTCTCTTAATCCAAAACATTTTATAAATTTTAAAAACAAAAGAAACTTGTTCATTTTGAACATTTTGTTTAATTTGTTGAAATAATTTTTTATTTCAATCATCTATTACATTTGACTTATTAAAAGATTAATATTTTTCATAAAATCCGAATCGGAACCACCGACTTTCTACCCTCCACTCCTCTTCCTTCCATTACGATTTCACTTACGTCTAAGATTGTGTGACTTTGTTTGCTTGTCGAGCACACCAATGTGGCACTGACATGGGTCCTACTCTCCACACTCCTACTCCTACTCCTCCGTGTGACGATTTCGCTTACGTTTCCACACTGTTTCACTTGTATGTTGACCTCATTTTATTCCTATAAATGCAAATGAAGATAACGGATGGATAGCTTCACTCTTTCTCTACGTTTCAGAAATCCAAAGGATATGGGCAGTACTCTATCTTCTTCCCCCAAAACTCGTCCGACTGCAAAATTAATTGTGGACGATGGTGCGCTTCGGGAGTACGAGGATCCAGTGAAGGTAGCTCACGTTTTAAGCGAAAGGGAAGGCTTCTTCGTCTGCCTTTCTGACACCATGAACTTTAATGAGTATTTGTCCCCTCTTCCTGCGCAGGAAGAATTGCAATTGGATCGCCTCTACTTTCTCCTTCCATTGACAAAATTGCAATACCCTTCACTGCCTTCAGAGATGGCTGCCATGGTCGTAAAAGCAGCTGCTGCCCTGCAATCAAAGCAGAACAAACACAGCAGTAAGAAAAAACGCGGGGGTCCTAAAGTCATGCATGCGGTGGAGCACGAAATGGATGGACGCCAAATTCATAAACCAGATTTTTATCGTTTTAATGAATTTCCAATTTCGGGAGCGGAGTCGAAGCGGATAACATCGAGACGGACGAAGTTCGACCGCAACAAGCATGACAACTCATGGAGAAGCAGACTTACCCCAATACCCGAGGCCTTCGCTTATTGACTCATTGTCTACTAAGCTTCATGCATTCCAGAAGTTCTCCTCAGGAATTTCCCCGCGTATCCAACAAAAAAGGACGCTGATTTGTAAAGCTTTGGGTTTCGGCCATGGCAGATATGTGAAAAGCTTTGGTTGGGACAGAGATGAACAGAGTATCTTCCAAGCAAATGATGAGTGAACGGACGACAATAGTTTCATCCAAATCTACGAGGAAAAGTAATTTTCTTGAGTGCTTTCGGACTAATTAAGGCATTTATGGCAATGTCCAAAGTGCATTAGGCTCCAATTCAATATTTTTTTTCTCTGATATCTTAAAAGTGTATTCTTAGTAGGATGTTGGATGTCTTGAAGTCAAAATATTCATGCGATGTGGATGGAGTAGTGAAATTTGTTTCTCATGAAACTTCAACCACAATGCTTGAGATAGAGAGTGAAATTTGTTTCTCATGAAACTTCAACCACAATGCTTGAGATAGAGAGTGAAATTTTATGTACAAGTGTCAAGGAAATGAACTTTTACAATTGTTGTCAAATGAATGTTTAAATCGAAATTATAATGATAATAATAATAAGGTGTTTGAGAAGTAGTGTTTTTGAATATGATGATTTGGAGTAGTAAATATGGTTCCATTATATAAGATCAATAGTTAAGGTTATAATTGTAACAAATATTTTTTACAACATATCAATTGTAAATTATATATATCAACAAGATTGATTAAGAAAATTTTAATTTGTGGTACAATTGTGTAGGTCTAGTAAAGTCAAGCTATTGACTGCAAATCTTTTATAGGAATATTTGTTTTATTGTATAACTATGAGAGTTGACAAAAGACATTGAAGATAATTAATGACTTTTGACTCAATCAAATCTAAATAACAAGTACTTTCTTAGATTATTTGGAATATTAACATGAACTTTAAGAAAGAGATTTAATTTTGTTTTTGTCAATTCTATAAGTCTATATGGAATATTTCAGTTTTTCTTAGTCCAGATTTTTTTGTAAGCTATTGAAAACAAAAGAAACCTGTTTATTTTAGCAATTCTGTTAATCTGTTCAAATATTTTCTAATTTCAATTATCTATTGTATTTGACTTCTTACAAGATAATATTATTATCAACTCTTAAGTTTTAAAAAGTAGCCCTCAACTATAAATCAAATGATCAAGCCATTGGAAAATACAAATGATGGTTGCAAGTTCAATCTTCTCAATTTTCCCTTGCATGGGTGGAGGGAAACTCATTTGGATGGAAGTTATAGTGGTGCATGTTAAGACTTCACTTCTCAAATCTTGCCAAGTATTAAATTTTCATTAAAAAATTAATTAATAAATCCTCAAAATGCTTACAACAAAATGACAAAAATAACATGTTTCATCTTCATCTTTTTTATATATTTATGTCAATAATATTACCATTTCAAATATAATTGACACAACAACTACACTATTTAAGAACTATTTTTATCTTTTTTTTTTCTTATTGGAGGGTTTTATATTAAACTCATCCCTTAGATGTCGAAGTCTTGTTCTCTCGTGAGCTCATTCAAAACCTTTCAACTTCACCAGTAAGCCTAAGATACATTGGTAATCAACTTCATTTTGAAACATTATACATAAATGCTAATCCCACACTTTTATTACGCCGAAGGCGTCCCCACGCTGAACTTTTGCAACCCATTTTCATGTGGAATGGTGCAGATTGTCGAACACATGCTATACTACAATGCAATGAATCGCAGTGGTTCATCATTTTTTTTCCATTTTCCAGGCCATTTTCGCCCTTTCTTGTAGCTTCTCCATACTATTCCTCGCTGGTATTGACTGTTGGCTTCTCCACTTGCATTGCAATAAATATTCTTGTTTAGAGGGCGACAATTTAAATATCTACGTTGAGAATTTACTCTCGACACCCGCAATGTAAATATCTGCATTGACAATTGGTGTTAACTTGGAGGAGATTAGTTTTGGGTTCCGTCTCATTTAAAAAAAATCTGTGATGGTAGGGTTTTCTATGTTTTCTTGTAAACTCTGAACAGTTTTTCTGATCGGCATCATTGACAGCATGACACAATTTATGCAGAATCTTGACGTAAGTTGCTTGCCCTCTTTTCATTTTATAAAATATACAGATTTTCTTGTGTAAACTTCCCCGAAGTATGATAAATAGAATGAAATAAAATAATAGAAGTTTATAGTTTATATCCTCAATGTTGTCATGTCTGAGAAATCCAAAGCAGAGACATAACATGCACTAGAGGCTCGAATGTGGAACATCATGGGTCACCTCTGTCTCTTTTTTGAAAGATTCTTCTATGGTACCCTTGCAAGAAGCTTCCTCTTCCTTGGGTATTTCTTTTTCTGTAACCTCAAGGATTTCTTTTTCCATAGCTTTGGTGGGTATTTATTTTTCTACAACCTCAAGAATCTCTTGTTGCTTTGGTAAGCTTTCCTCACTAACATCATGAGTCGCCTCTTCCTCTTCCTCCTTAGATTCTTCTATGCTATCCATGTGAACAGTTTTCTCTTTTTGGATATTTCTTTTTTTGGTACCTTCGAGGGTCTCTTGTTTCTTTGTTGAGCTTTGCTCTATAACATCAGGAATAACCTATGCTTCTTCCTTCATAGATTCTTCTATGGTATCGCTGTGGGATTCTTCCTTTTCCTTAGGTCTTTCTTGTTTTGTAGCCATATAAGTCTCTTATTTCTTTGTTGAGCTCTCCTCTGTTACACCTGGGGTCACCTCTACTTCTTCCTTCAAGTAATATTTATAATAGTGCAACTTCATAATGTGAAGAAAATTAGTATGCAATTACATGCTGGAGAATTAAGCATAGCAACCCTGGAACAAAATTCCTATTAGCTTCTTTTTGGTGAGAATGAGGATTCATGTGATAGCCTATCTTTATTAGGACCTAACAATCTTTATTTTCTAGAGCCAGAATACCTAGTCTTATATCTTGAAGAATAATTGCAAAAATAACCTGAGTGCTTGCAAATACAGAAAGTCTAATCTTTTCACCTTTGCAGATCCTTATTTTTCTTAGAGTTTGTTTCAATAGTTGCCTTGACTGAAATAAATATAAATAATGGTATTTGTGATTAGTTTAGATATCCAATTCTTTGATATTGGAATCGGATGATAAGTTCCCAATTTTTGACAAAATCAAAGAAAATAAGCATTTGTACCATAGCCACCTCTAAACACCAGTAACCGCGATGAGCATCTGTCCAATTACACATTTGTTTTCTCAAGATATAGCCATACCTTTATTTTTGTTACCATACGTTGATTCAAATGGAAATATAGCCACCATATCCTAACCCCACATCTCTTGGTGGCTTGGATTTACAGTGATAAACAAGGCATACATCAGTTGTCTGAGAATATTAGCACAATTATTTTGGTGAGTAGTTGCAAAATTGATTCTTTCAGTTAGAAGAAATATTAAGTTGATTTTGACTTGATAATACTCAAATCTAAAACACAAACACTGGCTTATTTTGATGCCCTTGTCCAAAGCATTGTTGCCAGTGGTTTCTCAAACATGGATATGAACTAGCTTCTACAGGCTTAGTGGTTTTGGTAAACCAAGAATTATAGTGGGTCATAGGAGAAATCACCAAAGTCCTTCAAACAGTAATAGTTTAGAATTCTCATCTTTGTAAAGCATCCAAGAGGATTTTCTCTACTCTATGTGCTTTGTGGACTATGTAATCCATTCTTTTGACTAGATGTCGTAATTTATTTGCCATCTTTAATGTAAAAGAGTGTCTGGTAGATGAAAACCATTTTGTGCTATAGAATATAAGAAAAATTGTCAAAGATTACCTTGTGATGATTTTGTTTTCATTTGATGCAAAACAACTAATATGTTATCAATCCAACATACGTCCCACAAGATTGGAAGCAAAGGCTTTTCTATTTGAGAAAAATGAGAAATAAGCATTCAGAATGTGTGAAAGGCTTGCTAGGATGACTTTAGGGACTCCTGTGGTGGCAGAAGAGGAGAATAATAGACTGCCACTACTGCTAGAGAAGGAACATGATACTCAAGCATATGGACACAATGATGCAACCTTATTAGGAGCTATGCTTAATTTATCAACAACAATTGTTGGAGCAGGAATCATGGCCTTACCTGCCGCAATGAAGATTCGGGGACTTGTAAAGTGGTAACATTTAAGAATGCCATATTGAGCTAGATCTACAATAGCACTTCCCAAAAGTTGCCCCTTTACAGTTCTTTTAGTTTTACTCTCATATAAGTTCAAGTCTAAACACTTTTTCTGATATTTCTCACTATCTATTAAATTTCTACCTTTATGAGTGAACTCTCTAAATAGAGTAGCAACGAGTAAAAATGATTCATTAAATAGTATTTTCCCATTGCCAATGCCTAGCCCTACTTGAGGTATAATCCTTCTTGTACTTCCAGTGTTTCTATCACCCCTTTCCTAGTGCAAAATTATTGGTGTTTGGGCTTTCAAGGATTGGGATGGTGGCCAGGATCCTAGCTTATGCTTTGTTCTTGATAAGTATGCAGAAGTGGACCATGATTTATTTAAGGGCATACAATTTGACTGTAGTTGTTGAAGGAGAAATTGGTTAGCATATTAATCTAGAAATATAAGCTATAGTGGACCATGTGCTCATTTAGAACATAGCAACCTCTAGGTAAAGCTAATAAATCTCTTAACTAGAAGGGTGTGCATTATACTGTTCTGTGAGGCCTTTAGTTGGTTTTTCCATTTATGTCTTTGTTGTTCATTATGATAGAAGCACTTGCTTACACATGCTTTTATTTACAAAGTACAGTTTTTCAGTGTCCCATTCCCACTTCCTAACCTCTTCAACCATAAGTATAACTATGGGACTAATTTATGGATTTGTACGATGTCCACACAAAATTCACTTAAGGGAGTTGCTATGCTATGGCAGATTATGTGTAAATTTTCCCAAACATGAATAGAATATGATAGTGGCAAGGAAAAGTATGCAAGAATCATGTGCTTCTGGTGTTCAAACAACCACAGAAAATTATCATTTTTAAACACTCTCCTAGAAGCTTTAGGGGAATTGATCCAAGAAGCCACACTATCAGAAAATCTAGGCAACACAATTTGTTATGCACATAACTAGAATGGATGTAAAATTAAAACTAATAAAAAACTTGAAATTTTTTATGTCAAATTTTAATACTGGAAATCTTAGATATTTGGATGAACAAACAATATCTGAAAAGAAACCAAAATTGTAGGTGGGTGTATTCTATCAAGAAATTTTAGAAAGCCCCTAAAATCAATAAATTTCCTTCATAAGCTATGGATGCCAGCCCAAGCCTAAATCCAAAGCAGGTATGGGTGTTGGTATGGATGCCAGTTCAGGCCTAAATCCAAAGTAGTAAGGGTGTTGAACACAACCAAAGCTATCTTCAACAATCTACCTTGTAAAACCCATTCCTCTAAAAGCATTACAAAATTTGGTACCATAACAACATCTCATTGTCACTCCATAATTTGGCATGATAAATAGTAAAACCCAGTGAAGCTAATAGATAAATGTATATTGTAGTGAAGATTCCTACACTAATTAGAAAATATGTGATAAGTTGGAAATTCTACTCATAAAAAAACTTTCTTAAGAGATGATAGTATCTTTCTATAAATATAATTAACGAGAAATATTATTCATACATGCTACCCTAGTTATTAAATTTATAAGAGACTCCAGAATAATCATTAATATAGACTAAACTGTAGATCAATAATAATTAATTTCAGAGCTTCTACTTGCAGAAAAAAATATGAAACCTTCACAGTTAAGTATGTAAACAAATTAATTGTAACACTAGCTATAATGATAGCATTTAATAAACCCTTCACTAATAAGATTAGCAATATAATATTCAGAATGTACAATAAATTTCAGAATGTAAGTTAACAAACAACAAACACATTAATTAGAAAACAACACTTACACAATACATATTCTCTCTACTATATGTTTTTTCATGCCAAATTGACCATTGTCTCATATTTTTATTTTTTGGGGAACAAAGAAACAATAGGTCGCTTCATACTCAACTATGAAACTGCACATCTACCGAGATTGAAAATGTAACTTGTTGTTTTCTTGTCACCAATTAATCTTTTCCAAAAAAGTATATGTAAAATAAATCATCCCAAAATGATTCTCTTTTTCAATCCTGATACCACCATTAAACTCATCTTTCACCATTTTTTGTTTTGAGCTTGAGCTTTCAGGTTTGGTCCACATTTTACCTAGGATAAAAAACTTACACCATTAAACTCATCTTTCACCATTTTTTGTTTTGAGCTTGAGCTTTCAGGTTTGGTCCACATGTTACCTAGGATAAAAAAACTTACAGTATAAAACAAAACTAGCTCTGCAGTTGTAATCTAAAGGAAAAATCCAACCAATTGCCTGTTCATTACTTCATTTGCAAGTTTCAAATCACTATAAATGGAAAATTTATGGCCCTAGGAGAAGGCTTGTAATCATCATTGAAACCATTTTTAGTAATTCTCAAACATATTTTGTCTAGATATAAAAATAAAATACAAGTCTTCTAGAAAAATTCTCTTCCTCAACAATGATGTAATAAATGTGAAACTAAAGACATTAAATTTCCATAGTCCATGTTGGATGTTTCTGGATTTGACTATGTAAAACTTTTTCCATTTATCTTTTAAATCACTTCTCTTGCTCTCTACATCTTGACGATGGATCACAGAAACATCTAATATCCAAATGTGAATTTGTCATACACAAAGCTTCCATTGAGATCTACTTTAACTTGACTTCATTGCCTATGATGTGTAGATCACCAATGTATACCACAATATAACTTTGATACATAGAAGTGGATTTAGACAAGTTTAGAAGACATTAATCTTTATGAATTTTTTAATATCAAGCTCTAAGAGTTTCCTCAAACTCTAAGAATTTTATCTAATTTTCAAACAAATTGCTCCATTGTGCATATAAGATAGCTCATGATAATTTTATTTAGCGAAGCGCTTTTTAGGCTAGTATGGAGAATTATTCACTCAAATTGTGTTGTCAAGAATAGTAGTACAAGTTTCTTTGTCATCAGCTCCATGTTTTTGCTCAAGTTCTCAACTCACTAAACAATCAGACTTTGCCTCCTTATGCTGTCAATTGAGTAATTTATCTTAAATTTGATCCTATATGTCCATTTGCATTCATTGATTATCTTATCAAGTGACAATTTGTCAAAACTCACGAACACTTTTTGTTGAAAATTTATATTTGACATACATTGATGTGTCTTGCATATTGGAAGAGAAACTAATATTGTAGATGTTGTTGTTGAAAACCATATCATCCACTCTGAAAGGTATATGATTTCAATATTCTAGAGTAAATTTAGGGGCTTATTATGACCTACATGTTCCAAAGTTTACTAGTATGTTTTCATGCAAATCTTATTGAATGCATGCTTCCTCATGGTTTTTTATAGTTTAAGAGGTATTTGAATGTATCACATGTATTATTTTTACATTTTTAGAGTGCTACATTTTCTTCTAAACATTTCAAGTACTCAAATGCAGTTGGGGGTATTTGAAAAATGTATCACTAGACTCAACAGCGGAAGAGCAGGGAGTTTTATGAAATGATGGATAAGGGAGAAATTTTTGTTGTCCATGAAGAAGAGTAGAGTCTGACTTTCAAAGTTTAATCCAAGAAAGTGATTTTTTAAGATCAAGACATGTTATAATTCTGTACACGTTTGTTTTTCTATTAATTAGAGTTGAGTTATACATTGGGTTTGAATCTTATTTTCCATATCCCGAATTAGTTGATATTTAATTTTTCCATCAAGAGTTGGGCTCAAAAATTAATTTAAAGATTGGCAGTAAGAGCTGGGCTCAATAATGATTATTAGTTGATTCTTAGTTGTTGCTGCTGAAAACCATATCATCCACTCTTAAAGGTATATGATACCTACATATTCCAAAGTTCATTGGAAGCTTCTTTTCGTGTTTGAGAATAGTATGTTTTTTTCCTTAGACTGTAAGAATCAGGTAGCATGACCCCCTATAAACTGTAGTGTGCCTGGTAAACTTTTTAACGTGACTGGCGGCGCTGGCACGACATGCCCTCTAGTACCACAGGGTGGGGGAGACTATACCTCGTGACCAACCTCCCGCAACAGGAAAGGTTTAGCCAACCGAACTAGGGCCCCCACCCCTGAGAATAGATGTATGTTAATAATAATCAATTTGCATTTTCTACTCTACACATTATCTCAAAAATTTATCACTGGAATCAGCAGCAGAAGACCAGGGAGTATTATGAAATGCTGGATAAGGGAGAAATATTTTTTAAGATCAAGACATTATAATTTTGTACAAATTACAGTTGAGAATAAGATTTGTGGTCAGTGCTTCACTTTTCCACTGCAGTTTCATGTTATCATTATCTTTTATCAGATTGTGTTTATGTTACTATTTTGATTTGATTTACTTATGATTGTTAAAAGTATTTTTTTTTATAGTAGTTGCCATGCTGTTATCTTATTAGTCTGTATTTCTGAACAGCAATTTGACACTTCTTTCAATAGTTTATTCTTATATATTCTATTTTTTGAAAGATTCCTTTTTGTTAACATCCACATTATTATGATTTTTGAGTTTTACAGTTCCAATCCTCCTTGCCTCATCTTTCTGTTTGTGTTGCTATACTCAACTCATACGAGTTCAAATTTCCTGTTTTTGTTGTTTTACTCAACTCATACTTCAATTTTTTTACGGTTCTAAATCGATTTTCCCATATATTAATAAATACCATTATCAGAAAATTAAGTTTAATGGCTTCGGCGTACCCATTGCACCCCAAAGGTGCGATTGCTAGTTATAAAATCATACATTTTTATATTGTAGTTTAAGAGAATTCTATAATGGTCTTTTTCTAGTCCCTGCATAGACTTAGAATTTCAAGAAAAGAGGAAGTTGCGTCACGTGTGACTCAAATGTAGAGACCTCGAAAGGTTCTCTAAAGTGGCGGAGAAAACTCAATAAATAAAAAATTGAGAATCTGTCCTTTTCTTTCTAAAAGTAGGCAAGTGAAGACATAATGTGAGGACCCGGGCGAGAGAGCAAATACGCTTTTGACATATATTTATTTACTTTTGACTAGGTCAACCTCCACATGATTGTGTAAGTTTGTTTTCTTGTCGAGAACGCCACTGATATGGGTCCTACTCTCTACACTCTTCCTCCATCCATCGTTATGACCATTTCGCTTACGTTTCCACACCCTGTTTCACTCGTAAGTTGACCTTTTTTAATCCTATACATGAAAACGAAGAGACTGACTGCACATCTTCACTTATTCTCTACGTTTGAAATCCAAAGAATATGGGCAGTGCTCTATCTTCTTCCCCCAAAACTCGTCCGACTGCAAAGTTAATTCTGGACGATGGATCCAATGAAGGTAGCTCAAGTTTTAAGCGAAAGGGAAGGCTTCTTCGTTTGCCTTTCTGACTCCATGAACTTTAATGAGTATCCGTCCCCTCTTCCAGTGCAGGAAGAATTGCAACTGGATCGCCTCTATTTTCTTCTTCCATCGGCAAAATTCCAATACCCTTCGCTACCTTCAGAGATGGCTGCCATGGTCGTAAAATCAGCTGTTGCCATGCAATCAAAGCAGAACAAGCACAGCAGTAGAAGAAAACGTCGAGGTCCTAAAGTCATGCATGTGGTGGAGCAGGAAATGGATGGACGCCAAATTCATAATTCAGATTTTTATCGTTTTAATGAATTCCCCATTTCAAGAGCAGAGTTGAAATGCATAACATCGACAGGGATGAAGTTTGACCGTAACAAGTATAACAACTCATGGAGAACAAGACAGCCCAATAACCGAGGCCTTAAGCTTATTGATTTATTATCTGCTGCCCTTTCATGCATTCCAAAACTTTTCCTCGGGAATTTCCCCACATATCCAGCAAAAGTAGGCACTGATGTCCTCTAGGTTCGGCCATGGCAAATATATGAAAAACTTTGGCTGAGGCAGAGACAAACAGAGTACCTTCCAAGCAGATGATGAGAGAGCAAAGTAAAATAGTTTGCTCCAAATGTACAAAGGAAAAATGAAAATTTTGAGTGGTGTTGAACTAGTTAAGGCATTCTAGCATGCTCCAGTTCTCTAAAGATATTTCTTATCCTGAGTGCATTAGGCTCCAATTCGATTTTATTTTTTTTGATATGTAACAAAAGTATTCTTAGTAGGATGTTGGATTTCTTCAAGTCAATCTTCATGAGACGTGGATGGAATCGTGAAATTTGTTACTCATGAAAATTCAACCACAATGCTTAAATGAAATGGCATGGACCATTCTGTTTTAGAAATGAAATATGTACATTTGTATTGTTAGATGGCAAAGCCATACCATAGAAAATTTACACTTTATCATTGTTGGCAGATGAATGGTTAAACTGAAATACAATATGATTTGTAGTAAATATAGTTAGATTATATTAGATCCATAGTCAAGGTTATGACTATCAATTATTTTAGTAGAATATCAACAACACAGATAGATATTACAAAAACAAGTCATCTAATCATTGCAAATAGTTTTATAGGAATATTTAATTTATTGTAGAACTATTAGAGTTGGTAAAAGATATTTAAGATAGATATGATACTAATAGAAAAATAGATGGTAATCTCTAGTTATAATTTTTTTTATAAACGTGTTTTACTCTTCTAATAATAATGTAGTTGTTCTAAGTGTTGGATAAATGTAATATTGGGAGATTCCGACCTATATTAATCTATGCATATTTCAATAATGATTCTTAAGTTACATATTCGTGATGTCTATCGTCAAATAAGGAAGAAATCTTAGAGCCACAAATTTAAAGAGGCCCCTTTCATAGCTTTTCTAGATGCTTTCTTCCTACTTGAAGGGATTTTTTATATATTGATTAATACATTTCCATTCTCAATTACTATTAAACATCTTGAAAAGATGGAAATTTGTATTTCTTCAAGAACCTTGCAAAGTAATACATAAACATATTTATGTCTATTAACATATATTATTAGTAAAAAAATCAAAAGAAGGAAGTGGCTAATGCTTGCATATTTAAATGACATCTACAATGCCAAGTTTTCCAAGTTCCAACTCAATCTAATATTAACGCAAAAATCCTTGTTCCTAAAACATTCATTTACAAAGATATAATACTAAATGAAGGGAATTAGAGATGTCAAATATGCTTCCTACACTAATCTATGTGAGGAGGTATATATAAAATTTTAAAAACATCATAGAATTACAAAGAATGAATAACAAAATAAATATGCCATAACACAATTATTTATCTAGGGAAAACTATTTCAAGGTAAGAATTCTACACTCAAAATTAACTCAATGTATTATTTAGAAATCAATGGTTATAATACACTTACATAATCCATCTTTATAGGAGTACTACTAATAAGAGGTTTGGAGCAATTTTGAAAATATAATAGTACCTACAAAACTCATTATAAACATTATATATGTGAAACCATCAAATGATAGGGGAGAGGGGCCCATAGTAGAGTGAGGTCCAATAGTGAGAATAAAAGTAGTCCTCAGTGGGCCCCATAATGGAACACCTTAATATCCAATTGCAAAATAATTTTTATCCATAAAGTACACAAATCAACAAATCATGTGATGCCACATTAGCACACCAATAAACCATGACATAGTGCACCACTATTGATCTCACCTTTTTTTCAGCCTTTTTGGATACCTCAACAAAAAGCACGTTGATGTTGCATCATATATGATGATGTGGCTTTAAAATGAAATATAGAAGCACATGAGTTGCCAAATAAGTTGTTGTACAAAATTGGGAATGATTTGAAATGTCCACATAAGATTTTGAGAAACGTGAAGTTAGGGTGCTCCACTATGGGCCCCTCTCCCCTATTCAAGAAATCATGAGCTAAAACCATTTGAAAATATAATGACCAAATTCCAAGATAAGTCTACACACTAAAATAGTATATTCCTCACTATTGTAAGCTCATCATAATCCACTAACCATCTTGAGGACTCCATTTTTTATATATTATCTCCATCTAAATATTCTTTATATTTTTTTGTAACATGTGACATATGTTAGTTAACAAGTGCAACTCCCTCTTACAACTCTATTATAAATCACAGATGTTTTTTATATTTCTATTATGGGAGGCCCAAATTTTCAAGGCCATAAATTCTAATTTAAGAATCCAATTGATCCATTTTATATATATTAAAGATATTTAGGAGGTCCATGTTTTTGTAAACAACTTTCTTTGGTTAAGGAATTCTTTGACAATTTTTAGGGATAAAATGAACCACTAAATCCCTAGAAAATATTGTTTTATGTTCTACAACCTAAAAATTATCATTTTTCATTATTGAAAATAGTTAGGTAAGTTGAGATAAATTTCCTCAAAGGAAATAATGTAGAGCACACTAAATTTTTAATTTTATAAGATACTTCTAATTACCAAATTACTTTAAAAAAATGTAGTCACCAAAATATTTCTAGAAAAATATTTGAAGTACCATATGATGTTAGCTAACTTTCCACTAAATGGTTTCATAAAATATGTAAATAAGAGTAAAAGATTTGTTGAGATCATGCTCACTTCTATAGTATGTTTTTGACAAAAAGATAACAATTTTGTGTTCTCTTGTTGTTTGAACCTCTTATTGTCCACTATTTTATAAGAATTAGTAGTTTAGAAAATAAATTTAAAGCACTAATTTTCTCATTATTATCACATCTCCAAATTGTTAGTGTAGATGTCTTGAATTAGTCATCCAAATTTAATTTTTCCTTATTTCAAGAATCACTTTTGACACAGTTTTGGACCTCAACTTCCATTCATTTACTTATAGTGATGCATTATAAAATAAAACCACTATGGTGTTGTACTATTCTTTATGTTGTGTGTGTATGGATGTCAAGTAGGAAAATTCAGAAAGTATAGACTAATTTATGAGTAAAGGCTAGATCTAATAATAAAGAAGGTAAAAGGTATATGGTCATGTAGTAGAGGAGATTTGGATCAATGGAAAATAAATTGGGAATGAGAAAATCCAATGGGTTGATGAATATGAATGAAAGTGAAGAAGAAATTTGGCTAGGGTGAATGGGAGGGTACTAACAGTTTAGAAATGTATAGACCAAGATTCATATATGGATCCAAAGACCCAATACCCTTTTGTAGTTGAACAGAATAGAAGAGGGATTAATAATGTGATGGTTTTCCAAATTTACATTATAAACAAGAAAATAAATTTAGGCTTTTATGTTAAAGGGGATTTTAAGTCAAATATTTGAAATAATATAAATAATATTAGGGTAATAAAGCATTTTCTTAGATGTAAAATTTTAATTGAATAGGATTTTATTGAATCAAGCATTTGGATTATATTTAAGTTTAGTCCTAAAATTTTAAGAATTAGTTGTAACATAAGACTCTATAAAAGTTAGTTTATAATTTTGGGTTACTCAAAAGTTTGTGTTGAGGGAGACTCACTCAATATTATCAACTGCTTACTCTAGAGGCAATCAAAAGCCAAGTTGGACTATCGACCATCTTATAATGGATTCTATAATTATGCTAAGATCATTTGATGAAATTTGTGTCACACATATCTATAGGGAAGGTAATTCTCTGGCTGATTTATTTGCAAATATAGCTATTAGCCTTAATGATTTTAAGGAATGGGAGGAGTACTCTCACCTTCCAGAGGAAGCTAATCAGTTAATGTGAAATGTAGCTAAAATAATGGAAAATGGTGATTTGCTTTCGTAGGGTTTAGGACATAGAGCAAACTCACTTCCCAATCATTTCATTGAAGGAAACGCTAGAGACCTCAATCTAAAGTATGCAAAGGAGAAATAGATCTTGCAATAGGGTTGTCCTAGGGTCTGATTGTAAACTAATGAGGGGTTCACCACCAAGATAGGGCTTGGAAAGACAAATGAAATATAAATCTAAATTCTTAAACCTAATATGATGTAATATTTCACTAAATGACCTAAAAATGCATGTGAAACAGAATAGAAAGTTGCAAGATGAAATGTATACACCTGGAAATCTAAAGATGACTGGATGAAGCTTTGAAATGCTGAAAATGTTGATTTTAAAGCCTGATGGGACTCATACACCAATTTGGGTGATTTAATCCCAAATCTGGGTTTCTATGCAGAAAATGGAATCTAGCAAATGGGTGTCTGAAATTGCAAAAACCTGGAAAATGACCTAAAATGGGACTCATATGCTAGAACTAGTGTATCGGTCCAGTTAGGGTTTTTTAAAACTTCAAATTCTCAATCTTCTCCTTAATGTTTGCTTTGTCCTTTCCAATTAATTTCTGGATTCGAAACCCTAATTTGCAACCTATAGAAGTCTTCCAATGATCTCCAATGCAAGGTGACAACTTTGACAACTTTGAACTCTTTGATAACTTTCTCCAAACTTTATCTTCAATGTGTCTTCAACCTAGACCAGCAAATCACACACTAAAGAGAGGGGAAAATGTTGTTTTGTTCTAGTGGAAAGGGATTTGCCTTAGTCAAACCCCGTTTTGGTAATCAAACCTTGAAATGAAATGAAATAGGAAAAGAGAATGATGAATGAACAAAATTTAATGTTGCAACTCGTCAAACCCTAGCAATAAAGTGATGCAAACATGCATAAAGTGTTTCTAACGGATGTGTATCTTGACTCTTGCTTGAATAGATCTTGGCTTGAATGCCTACTTGAATCATGAAACCCTACATCACAAATGTTAGCTCAAAAAAAAACATGATGCATGATGACTTTGGCATGATGCTTGATACTTGAATAATGCTCTTAAACACTTGATAATTTTCCCTTAAGTTCTCTTGAATGCTCTTGTAAACACTTGAATGCTTTTGTGAACTCAAATTTTCTATACACATGAATACTTGAATGCTTGGGGGGAGAAATGAGTGAAAGAAACTTGTATTTATACTTAATTGTGTAAAAAATCCTGAAATTACAACACTACAAGCCAACATTAGATCTAGGAGGATAATATCTCACCAATAATTTGAATTAATTTTGATTTTGGGTCACATGGGACTGATATGCCCAAGGTGGTGTATGAGTCCCATTAGGCATTATAAATTATGGGACTATTTTAAAAAATGCTTAGAAAGGTGTGAAATCCATATTGGGACCCAAAACCCTAGGTGGGACCCATATGCCCAAGGTGGCGTATGAATCCAAAACCACCAAATCTAGGCCACACAACCTATAAAAACCTGAATTATGACTGGATGTTGATTTATGTCGAGATTATCCTTGAAAATATGCATTAAATGAGGCTTGTGGATGCAAAATAAGGCCAATTAAAACATAAAGAAGCCTAATTATTTATGAAAACCTTAGGAAAATGTGAAAGTGTGTTACAACGCTTTACAACACTCTAGATAATGCATGATTAACTTTATTTAGTTCACAAGGCCCGAAGATCTAATGTGAATGTGTCAAACACATTACAACATTAATCAAGGCAACATTAAGCTCAATTTAACAAAGAGGTCCCAAATAAGCAAGGAAACTAAATGGACACTTTTCCATTACCACAATAGCTAATTTAGTGCTTATGATATTAGGTGATCGTGCTATTACCACTCATCTTTTTGTCACATGCTTTGTGGATCTTTTTTCAACTAAGGTTGTGCTTAACTCTGCAAGAGTAATTGGGATATGTTTTCTGTTAATGGTGTTTGTTGATATGGGAGGTGATAGGAGTAGAGTTGAGCCACTCTCTAGTGAAAACTAGAAGAAGTGGAAAGTTTGGAGAATCCTGAGGCATGGGCACTTTACACCTTTTTTAGAGAGGCTACATGGGCATGACTCTAAAGCCTCGATGAAATTTGTTCATTATTGGACAATCATTGTTTAAGGGTGAAAGGAGCCAAATTTATTATTAATGAAGATGTTATTTCCTTCATTACTAGGTTTCTGATGGATGGCCACAAGTTCTTCAAGGATAGGAAGAGTAACGAGGAGGCTATGGATTAGTTCTTCAAGGACAATGAGTGAAAGAAGTTGATTAAGATGCCTTCTTGGGGTATGAATGAACATCTCTGAAGCGTATATATGGGTTGATGTCACTGAGGTTTTAATGTGGTATGTTACATTGGAAGGTTGTTTAACTACAGTGATCTTAGGGCACCATTTTACCATGCTTAATCATTTTAGATATGAGTTGCTTGTTTCTTTCCCATTTTTTATTTTGTCGTCTTTGGAAGTTTCTATGCATGCTCATTTGAAGAATTGAAGGGCCCCTATTCTCCATGAGGGCCTCATTTTTCTTATTATGGAACATGTGCATGATCATACTCTTGCCAAGTCCATTAAAGGCAAGGAAAATATTTTGAGTGATTCATCGAGCTCGAAAAATGAGTGTTGATGGTGATGTTGACTGGGTAGCGAAGGAGGATATCACTATTGGGGGATCCTCTTCCCCTATGATTGCTTCCTCTAAAAATAGAAAGAAGGGGATTTTAAGGAAGAAGGGCCCCACCAAGAAATTAATTTTATAGAATTCAGATTCTCGTGGGTCCCCTCTGATGGGGAAGATACTGCTATTATCTTTGGTGATTCCCATTGATGTTAGTCCAAGGACAATGATGAGATTCATTGGGAGGCCTCTGGTGCGTCTGGTAGTAAGGAGAAGGTTCAGTATGTGGAGGCTAGGGTTAAGGTGGCAAAGGAGAATCAACATAGGGCTTCAAGAAGGATTGCTAATTTAAAGAAGTAGGGCTCAAAGGGTGGTAAGAAGGGAAAGATGGCTATCTCGGAGCAGGTAAAGGATATGGTGAATGTGGTAATTGAAGATTCCCCTATTTTTCATCCCTCTCCCTATGGGGAGGATGATAGGGTCCTTGGCAGTGATGAGGCCTCGGTTGAGAAATTTGTTAGTTAGGAGGTTGTCAATCCTAAATTTGGGAAGTCAGAGTTGTTAAAGGTCAATCCTCTCTTTGAGAATTTTACTTACTTAAATGATGATAATACCTCCATGTTTGAATTGCTAGATATGGTGTGGTCGGGTCCAACATGCACTTTTAAGCTCGTTAAATGGGTTCTTCGGGAATTTAAAAAGGTTAATATCAAGATTAGAGGCTTGAAGGAAAAGATGGTGAACCAACCAAAGACCTCCTCTTCTAATCTTCTTATTGAATGGTTGGTTGACTTGGAGTGTTCCTTCGTTGATTTCAAGACTTGGTGTGAGAGCCGCCTTGCTACGATGGAGGGAAAGATAAAGGAAATGCATGAGGATATCAAGAAATTAATGCATATTAGATATTGCTCCATTAAAAATAGTGCAGATTCATTAAAGGTGTTGTTTGAAAAGATCAATCAACTAAGGGAAGATCAGATGTATTTTGTGGATATGCTTGATAATGGCCAAACCTCTAAAGGAAAGGGGAAGAAGGCTATGAAAAATGAAGCTAGAGGACCGTGCACTTGTACAAGGGGGAATCTCGGGAAGTTATTTGAAGATGAAAAGAAATATCTCTTGGACATGGTTAATCTACATTACAACCAAGAGATCAAGGTGGCTAACACCTTGAAAATCTTGAAATAATTATTGTGTTTCTGCTATTTTTTTTTTCTATTTTTTTGTTGTTGGGTTGTTGTTTTTTGGCTTTTGGTGTTTTGTTGGTTGTTGCTTAGGATTTAAGGTTTTTATCTATTTTAGCATCATTTTGATCTAATGTGATGTAAAGGGCTTTAGGTCCCTTCAAAACCTACTTTTCCAATATAATCAATACTTTTACACTATTGTAAAATAATTTGTTTTTGTAATAGTGCATTCATTGTAACAATATATTCAATCTATGAGGATATCCTCCATCTTGAGATTTCACTACTCAAAGTTAGTTTCTATAAATCTCTCCATCTTTATTCATGTTTGTTTTTTGTTTTCTTGCAACAAGATCTCAACTTTACCAAGTTCCAACTCAATCAAATATTAACACAAAAAACCTTGTCACTAAAACATTCATTTATCAAGATCTAATACCAAATGAAAGGAAGTGGAGATTTCAAATATTCTTCCTACACTAATCTATGTGAGGATGTATGTATAAAAAATTTAAAAACATCATACAATTATAAGGAAAGAAGCACAAAATAAATATGCCATAACATAATTATTTATCTAGGGAAAACTATTTCAAGGTAAGAATTCTAGCCTCAAAACTAATTCAATGTATTATTTAGTAATCAATGGTTATAATACACTTACAAAATCTAAGCCTTTATAGGAGTATTAATAATTAGAGGTTTGGAGAAATTTTAAAATATAATAGAACCTACAAAACCCATTATAAAACATTCATCTCAAGCACTCAACAAATAGGAGAAGATATATGTGAAACCATCAAATGGTACTTAATAAATCATGAGCTAAAACCATTTGAAAAGTGGCATGCAAATACCTAGTCAAAATCTAATGCCCAAATCCAAAGACAAGTCCGCACACTAAAATAGTATATTTCTTGCTATCATAATCTCATCATAATCCACTCACCATCTTGAAGACTCCATTTTTATATATTATATCCATTTAAATATTCCTTATGTTTTTTGTAACATGTACCATAAGTTAGTTAACAATTGTAACTCTCTCTTACAACTCTATTATGAATCAAAAATGTTTTTTATATTTCTATCATGGGAGGCCCAAATTTTGAAGGCCATAAATTTTGATCTAAGAATTCAATTGATATTTTTTTTTTATATTGAAGATATTTAGGAGGTCCATGTTTTTGTGACCAACTTTTTTTGGTTAAGGCACGCTTTGACTTTTTTTTATGGATAAAATGAACCACTAAATCCATAAAAGATATCTTTTTTGTGTTCTATAACCTAAAAATTATTATTTTTAATTATTAAAAGTAGTTTGGAAAGTTGAGATAAACTTCCTCAAAGGAAATAATGTAGATCACACTAAATTTTTAATTTTTTGAATGCTTCCAATTACAATTTAATTACTTAAAAATAATATATATTCACTAAAATATTCATAGAAAAATATTTGAACTACCATATGATCTTAGCTAACTTTCCAATAAATGGTTTCATAAAATATTTAAATAAGAGTAAAATATTTTCAAGATCATGCTAAATTCTATGTTATATTTTTTGACAAAAAGATGACAAGTTTGTGTTCTCTTTCAATATTTGAACTTTTTAATATCCATTATTTTAAAAGAATTAGTAGTTTAGAAACTAAATTTAAATCACTAATTTTCTCATTCTTAGATCACATCTACAAAATTTTAGTGTAGATGTCTTGAATTACTCATCCAAGTTTATTTTTTTCTTATTTCAAGAACCATTGTTGACTTAGTTTTGGAACCCAAATTTTATTCATTTACCTATAGTGATGCATTATAAAATAAAAAATGCTTTAGTATTGTACTAGATGCTTTATGGTGTGTGTGTGTGTGAATGTCAACTAGGAAATTTTAGAAAGTATAGACTAATTTATGAAATTATTAAAGGCTAGATCTAATAATAAAGAAGGTAAAATGTATATAGCCATGTAGTAGAGGAGATTGGGATCAATTTAAAATAAATTTGGAATGAGAAAGTCCAATGGGTGGATGAACATGAAAGAAAGTGAAGAAGAAATGGCTAGAGTAAATGGGAGGGTACTAAAATTTCATAAATATATAGACCAAGATTCATATATGGATTTGAACACCCAATACCTTTTTGTATTTGAATAGTATAGAAGAGTGATTAATAATTGCAGCATCATAAATTATCACCCATGACAATTTCACACTATGTTTTTCTCCCCCTTAATTAATTGGACCTTATTGTACATCTAATGTCCTAAATTATGCATTTCATGGCCCATTTGGACATTTATCAAGAAAACCCATTTGCAAAATCAAAGAACACATTTAATATTTTTCTCTTGACACTTTACACTTTGCAAAATAGGGCTAGGACTAAGGGAAACTTACTCACCTTATTTTTCCTCCAAACTTTAATATGTCAAAGTTGGCATTTTATTATTTGATTTTCAAATGTCAAATTTCAACTACCGAGATTTAATTTTTGGTAAATAATCGATTAAATGCCTATAAATACCTAGTTATTTCACCATTTCAAAACTAAGTGAAAGAATTGAAAATCAAGAGTAAGAATTATTGTCAAGAGCATTATAAAGCAAGTCAAGAGCATTCAAGAGTAGATTTATTGCAGAAATTCAACATCAAAGCATCATGTCAAAGTGTATGTGAATTTTTTCATGTTTATGTTATCGTTTTGTTAGATTTATTGCAGAAATTCAACATCAAAGCATCATGTCAAAGTGTATGTGATTTTTTTCATGTTTATGTTATCGTTTTGTTTGTGAGATCTAACCCTTGTAGGTCTTCAAGCCAATCAAGCAAGCAACAATCAAACCATGAGGAGATGTGCATGACTCCAGTCCTTCAAGGAAGCCATTTTGGGTGGTAATTTATAGTACATTGTTGATTCATCATTCATTTATCATTTATTCTCTATCCCTCAAAAGGATAATCTCTCTTTCATTGACATTTCCATTGTGGAGGTGGAAACACCAACATGAGGTTTGACTAAGGAAAGCCCCTATATGGCACAACCCTTCTCTCTTTGAATGTGTAGGTTTCGGATCTGAAGAATATTGGGAGAAGTTTGAAGGTCAATTTTATATTTTTACATTCAAACCCTACACCTTGACAACATACAAAAACTCATTTATCTCGACACCCAATGAAGATCTGACAATGCGACACCTAGAAAAAGAAGGCTTTGATCTAGCTCTAGAGGACTATGAAATGATATTAGGGATTCATCTAATAGGACATAGTCACCCAGGGTGAGTTGGTCTTCAAAAATTAGCTTCAAATTTATATCACAGGTGCACAAGACTCTTCTCAATTTGTTCCTGAAGTTTGAATTTGTCTGTGACTTTCTAGATCTATTTTTTTTGCATCAAAATAGTTAGTTGCATCATTAGCGTAGTTAAATCATTAAATTTCATTCCAAGATCTATTCCAAGTTTGGTCAAGGGTAGGTTGACTCACCTTTCAAGTTGTAAGTTAGTCTCATACCTTGTCCAAATCCATCAAACCCCTGCTACCTCAAACTCTAAATGATATGTCAAAAAGGACCATTGAAATCTTGGTGAAGTTTTTTGCAAATAAAATTATTATTGCACCAAAATATTGACATGTGGTAATTCTTGATACAACCCTCAGAGTTGATGAATCCATTTGAGGTAGTTAATCCATGTCACAAACCTGAGTGTTGTGCTACACAACATAAGGAGACCAAGGGTGCACACCTTACAATGATCCCCCCAGCGTAGGGGCTCAAACCCATGACCCATGCTCTAATACCGATTGTTGCAAAGACGATTTTTGTTGTACCAAAAGATCAACTTGTTAATGCTTGAACAACCACCAAATTTAATGAATCCATGGGAGACAGTTAAGCAGTGTCACGAACCCGAGCGGTGTGCTACATAGCACAAGGAGACCAAGGGTGCACACCTTGCAACAAAGTCCTATGGTTTCACTTGAACCCTTCATTTCAATAATGTGATCATTTACCAAATTTACAATTTATAAAAAAAAAGGAAATTCAATCTTTTATGTTAAAGAGGATTTTAAGTCAACTACTTGAAATAATATAAACAATACTAGGGTAATAAAGAATTATTATTTTTAGATGTAAAAGTTGAATTGAATAGGATTTTATTAACTCAAATATTTGGATTATTTTTTATCTTGGGTATGTAGCATCCAAATAAATTTTTCCATTTATTTAATTTAGTCTTAAAAGTTTTAAAATCAGTTGTAACATAAGAGTTTATAAAATTTGGTAAAATGCATGAAGCCATAGAGAATTTCCTTAGAATATATTTAGATAGTATTCATTATAGTAATAATAATAATGAAAGGTGGAGATTATGAAGTCGGTGATTTCATACCTTGCACTATGTAAATTCTCTTAGGATAAATGTGCCAATCTAGATTCATTTTAGTAAATTGATTAAAGGCTAAGTGCACCAATCTGTGACACAATTTAGGTGCCAAATTGAAAAAATGATCAAAAAAACCCCGAAATAAGGCATTTGGCGCACACCAAATGACTAAAAAGCCATTTGGCACACGCCAAATTTTTTTAGACATAAAAAGCAAAATTCAGGTTTCGAACCCTAATTTTATCTTCAACCCACGGCTTGGGGAGGAATATTTCAGATCTGCAACTCACGCTCGCCAAATCTCTTCCATTGTTTGCATCCTTAGCTTGCCATTTTCCATGAGGATGTCGCCAACACGTCGGAGAGGTCGAAGATTGCAAAGAGGTGTGTAATTTTGTTCTATTTATTTCAAATTTGATTTGGAATGCAAATTTAAATAGATTTCTATAATAAAACTTTGTTCTAATTCTTAGGGAATGAATCTCCACCTCAAAACATTGAGAATTCACAATCACCCCCTCATCAAGAGGCTCCTATACAAGAACAACCCGAAACCCCTCCATCAATTCATAGGCATCCTCAAGGAACACAAGAAAATATTCAAAATCAAATTGAAAACAATAAAAGAGACATTCAACAATTAATTACAAGATTAAGCGAGCATGCTGAAACCCACCCTTATAGGAGAGGGATTGTTGAACCATTGAAGTCAATTTTAACTCATGTAGGAGAAATGAGTGAGAAAATAAATTTTTGGTCAACTAAGAGAGATGAGATGAGGCAATTTTATGCTAATGGTTTGTCATATGCAGATGTCAAAAAACTAAAAATTAGCAAATCCAAGTTGTGTGCCCTATTTAAAGACCCAAAAACCAATGAACCTTTGTCCCATGCATGCAAGAGGTTCCCCATCCATTGGTGCCACCATGATTTAATTAAAAACAAATTTTGGGAGCGGTGGTGGATGGTATTTGATCAATCTGCATGCAATATCCATGAGGTGCCTCAATACTTTTTGAAGAAACTCTATTGCGAGTTTGCCCTCAATAAAATGCCAAACTATTTTGACATCTTAGACTTTCAGGGTAGAGGTGGGGGCTCCACACACGATACACTTGTTGCACAACGTAATCCACAGTTGGCACCGAGAGCCTTGGGCAGACCCATGGTGGAGCATGTCATTGTTCCTTCCATTGTTAAGGACAGTGTAGAGGTGGACACGATGAAGTCGATTGGCTCACTCACCCAGACCATTTTACAATGTGCGAGTCCTCTAGAAGAGCCTGGTGTGGAGGAGACGTGTAGGCCTAGAGCTCCACCCCACCATTGTGGCGCTTGTGGTGTTGTTTGCACGTATGATTATCATGGTGCTCGTGATGCAACTACACAGCCTACGCTAGTTGTTGAGGCGATGGCTTTCACAAATGATATTCTGAATGATACATTCGACATTGACACTCAGGTAAAATTTAGCAAGTTATTTTAATGTTGTTTATTAAAATATATTTTGAAATTTAAGAATAACTAAATTAGTAGAATTTTGATATGATGAAATTTCAGGGTCGCACTATTCATGAGGGATGCTTTATTCCTACAGACCCTTATACATTCTTGACAATGAGTCCACAGTTATGCAACTAGTATTAAAGATATTATTATTGCATTTGAACAATTGAATGTTATATTTGAATGTTTGTCTCATAACATGCTTCGAATTTCAAATAATTTCTTGGTGCACCTTCTTCCTCCACACCTCACGATTCATATCCTCAAACAACGTACACTCAGGTAGCCTTTATTCATTAATAGTGTTGTAAATCTATGTTAGCTAGTTTTTCGTAATTTTGTGTATATACAAATCTAAAAAATTGATGAGAAACACAAACATTGCATTCAAGTATTCCTTGATTGTGTCAAATTATGTTCTCCTATATCAACATGATACCTGAGATATTGTTTCATTTGCAGTTGTTGACAAGAGATAGCCCTGGTGATGTCGGTGGCACGATGGACCATGGAGTTGTTGCAGCAATAGCCAGTTCTGATCCATTGAGAGAGGTATGGAATAGATTAGTCGATTTGACATTATATTTTCTCTTTTATGGTCTATTATAGAAAATTTTCACGATAATTTTATGTAGTTTAATTTCTATCTTCATGGTTGCTATAGGTGGTTGTCACTCCAGATCGTGGACATGGTGATGATTTAAATGTGCATGATGACTATATGTATGCGGTAAGTGATTATATTTTGTTATATGTCATTCCATAATTCAATTTCTATGTTTTAACATCTTTACTTTTAATTGTATCAGTCGAAGGTCCAGCCGAATTTCGAAGGCAACACAGGATCTATTTCCTTCCCCTAGAGGGAAATGACTATGTATTAGTGTTGTTTGTTGTATGCCTATGTGGCATTTTGGAACATATGTTTTGTACTATTGATATATATACGTGATATTTTATGTCCAACTAGCTCCTTTGTACTAAGCCTATATGGTTTTTTTGGATATATTTGTGAACCCCTAAACCTGCAAATTCACAAGAACAACAAACAAACAGGTCAATGTGTTAGATCAAATGCAAACAAGAATGAGGGATTCCCCATGAAATCTATCTACTAAACTCAAACTAGGAAGAAAAAAAAGAAGAAAACTTAAATAAATGAGAGCTAATCCTACTTAAGCAAGTAAAATAGTGATCCCATGGGGGAATTGGTGCCAATTGAATGTTGAAATTGGCCCTTTCCCAACTCCTAAGTTGCAAATGTGAGTGATTGTAGATTGATCAAATCTCTCCAAAGATATTTGAGTATAACCTACCTATGAATTGTGAAAATGATGAATGGTTGAGTGGAAATGGGAAAAATTAGCTCTCAATGTGAAGAGAATAACTTTGCATGAAATTGTGGATGAGAAATGAGAAGAGAAGCCTCCAATTTATAGATTTGAATTTGGAAGAATGAATAAGATTTGAGCAATGTGGGACTAAATTTCAATCCAATGGTTGAATGCCACTTATCACCATGTGAATGGTTGATGGTTGTGCAAGTTTTGATCAAAGTGCCCATAAATGCATAAATTTGAATTTTGAAATATTGAAATGACAAGGTGGATGGAGAGTCAAATGGAGTTATGACCACTTGGCTCAATGCAAAAGGACTTGTAAGATGAAATAAATGCCTTGTTGGAAGTACCCATCCACTTGGATTTTTTTGAATTCAAATTGAAGGAATATTCCCTTTTGATGCCATGTGAGGGAAAATAGAGATTTAATAACTGAATTAAATCTATTTTCATGTGCAAGTTGCATTCTCTAGAGGATTTTAGTGAGAGTGATTAACTTAATCAAGATTTTGATTAAATTTTAAAGAAGGATTAGATGATTTGACAATTTTGACTCCAATAGATAAATTAATTTAAATCAAAATTGAGAGGAAATGATTAATTAAATAAATGATTTTGATTTATTCAACTAAGGAGGAATATGTTAGATTAAATCAAATAAAGTTTAATTTATTTAATTTAATAAGAGGACTTTAGAGATTTTAATCAAATAAAATGGTTTATTTAATTAAACAGAAATGTAAGGTTAATTAAATTAAATTGATTAATTTAATCACTGGAGGAGAAAGACTTAATCAAATGAATAATGATTCATTAAATTAAGAGAGAAAATATGATGAAATGTTGAGAGTATGATTAGGGGGAAATGTTGTTAGTAATCAGAATCAAGTGTGCCAAACTGAAATTGTACATTTTCCATGTCTACAATATCATTGTATAGCCTTTTGGATTTTTGATTAAAGAAACTCTTATTTTTCTACTTCCATTCTTGAATGATGTTATCATGTGTATCATGTAAGTTGTATGCTTGAATGTTGTAGGCATGGATTTTGTTTACATCTAATGCTTAATTAATTATTGCCGAATGCTCAATTAACCCCATATAAAGTGTATTGTATAAATAAGCTCCATTCGTGGTAGTTTGTATCCTTTGGAATGCTTCAATTACTTGTGCCTCACTGATGCAGAGTCAAGGAGGCTCAAACCCAATCAGTCTGATAGCCTGCCTTCAAGGGGCTCCTAACAAGATTAATACAACCTATTTTGAGCAATCCACACAACCTCAAAGCCCCATCAAACAAAAATATTCATTCAACACCTTACCCAACAATCCACCCTTGTAGCACTCTAATGCAAAGCCAAAGTGGAGAAGACTCACAACAATGGAAATGTCAATTCTCAATCAAGAACTCTTCATAATGATTCAGCCTAATAGGCATTAACCCACCCTCAATGGTCTCAACTCCTCAACCTTGAAAATGAACAACAAGACTCCACCAAGGCCCTACAAAGACCATCAACATTCATACAATGACAATTGAATCAATTGATAACAATCCCTAAGTTAGATTCATCAAGGTTTCCAAAACTCACATTTGTGACTAGTTATTCTTGTAGTACTCAAAACTCTGTTTTAGCCAGATTTCTCCCAACCTTTCCAAAACACTAGATAATTACAAGATGGATTGAGATACCCTTTTCAGGGCTACAAAACATACCAAAGAATCAGTGGTCACTCTTTTGGACCGACATAGACTTTCAGCACACCTACTTCAATGTTGGCTTCACAGTTAGCCTTTTTTTCCAAAGGGACCACCCTTCCAACTTTAGGTATCTACCCAAATGCCTTGGAAATTCTTAGGTCATGGTTCCAAACCTCAAATTTTGTCATTAGTTTGTGTCTACAGAGCCTTTAACTCACAAAACCCAAGAAACCCTCCTAAACCTTCCCAAAATCAAGGGTTTTAAAGAAACATACAACTCCAGACCTCTCTCAACACTTCCAAAGACCAAAACACCTCAAAATACTTCTGCACAGACTCATCAGACCCTCACATAACCCGTATAGTCATTAATTCTTAAAAACCTCTCTTTGGTTCCTCACTTCCATGTTGGAAAATCCCTGTTCAGTCTTAGAACAGTCACAAAAATGCCACATAATTATGACTCCTTAAATGAGTTGACACACTTATTATAACATTTTTTCAATCAATCCACTGAGCTATAGTATCAAATAATAGGTGGATTGATTGTTACATCACAAATTTCCCCTCAAACCCTTGATTCAGCAACACTAGGACAGTCACTGTTTGTGTTGGTTCTCTCTACAAACAAAGCATTAAGACACCAAATAAAAAATAAATGAATTAGAAAAAATATAGACACATCCTCTAAAATTATTAGACCATGAAGAATCTGTATGTGCCCATACAACACTCAAAAAGATCAAGAAAATGGTATTTTTCTAGAAAATTGCTCAAAACTTTGGTGTTTATTGTGTAAAATTGTTACAAAACTTCTTCCACTCTCTCATTCGAGCCTTGGTAAGGATTTTTAAAGAATTTTCCAACAACCATATTCTCCCCAATTCCCATAACCAACCTTGGGATTAGTTGGTCCCTTAATTACATGTGTTTGTGTTAAAGTTGCTTTGTCAACATTTTACAACTTATATGATTTCTAATTGACTTCTAAGACACAAAACACCCTTTATTTGCATTATTTTTGATCTATCAAATATTATTAGACAAAATAAACCTAAAGACACTAACATTTCCCTATTGATGTATTCAAATAAAAAGAAATTGATGATGTGGTGTAGGTGCTCCTGCACCAAACTCAAAATCCGGTCCAAGCCTAATTTCTCCCAACCTTTCCAAAACACCTGACCATTTAAAGGTGGATTAAGATACCCTTTTCAGGGTTACACAACATATGCCAAAACCAATAGTAACTCTTTTGGACCAATATGAAATTTCAATACACCTCCCTCGCTCTAGGTTTCACAATTAGGCCTAATTTCCAAAAAAATCCCCTCACAAACTCACCTCCAAACCAAGGAAAATTGAAATAGTCTTAGGGATGCTCACCAAATTCAAGATTCTCCCATTTTAAGAGCCCCAAGAACTTGTTCTATTCCTCTACCCATAAACCATCCTAAACCTTCACAAAAACAAGGGTTTTAAAGAAACTCATAACTCCAGACCTCCCCCAATCCTTCCAAAGGTCCAAACACCCCACAATACCTCTGCCCTAACTTAAAAGACACTCACAATCCCATTCCTTTCAGTATTTCTCAGATTCACTACTCGAGTTCCTTACTTTCATAGTGGAAACACCCCTGAACAACATTAAAACTTCACACCCCACTGAGTTTATTCATTCTCTCAGCCTCCAAAGTATGCATACACCAACCTAATCATGGTATAGGCCAATCCACTAAGCAAAAGGGTCAAAATAGTAGGTGGATTGGATAATGTGTCATTGTGTTGCCCTCAAAACCCCTAACACACAAAATAGAACAATAACCAAGTTTGTTGATCCCACACACACCAACGGTGGATTTAAACCTTCATAATAGATGCAAAGAGAGTAAACACATATGCAATCAAGTATCCAAAGTCTCAAGTCATGATAGACTTGTATGGGCCTGTGCAAGGCAAAAAAAATTCAGGAAAACAAAGAAAACCAATGATTAGTATTTTCAAAAGTATATTTTCTTATTAGAAATTGAACAAAATCAACCCTCAACTTGGGGTATTATAGCAATATATCTTGATACCACCTTCCAACTACCCCTTGATCTGATCAACCACCATAACCACCCTTTGTTAGACTTCTAAGATGGCAATTTTCCAATTTTTCTCTTAATTACCATTCATTCACAACTTGATTTTTCAAATACCACCTAACTTACCTATTTAGCCTTTTAAATACAATTGCAAGGTATTTCCATAGCATATAGAAATATAGAGAGCAAATACAATAAATATTTTAACTAATGAATTGTTAAAAATGGATTTTTGTAGTTTATATTCATGTCGTTGATTACATTGCATTGCACATCTTTCAAAGTCAAAGAATTACTTCACTTTGCATAACTAATAAGTAGATGCTGATAGATGCTGAAAATTTAATTACAATATAGTTTGAACAAAGTCAAGCTAAGCAGTTATGCAATTTCTTCACATTGCATAACTAATAACTAGGAGCAGCTGGCAATTGCATTTTCTTATCATGGCATTCTATGAGACCAAATTTCTTTGAGATATTTTTTCAAATAGTTCCCTGCCTTGTCTATGTTACCACATTTTTCATACATGTCTACCAAAGCATCTCCTAAAACAGTTCATTGCCTTGTTGCTATAAGTAAAAGCCTAAAACAAGTGATTTTGAACAAGCTATGGATGTTTCGAAAAAATATATCAAAAGCATAATAGTAAGCAATAGCATAGACAAGGCAGTGAACTGTTTGAAAAAATGCATCAAAAAAATTGCTTTGAAATGATAAATTTAGTTGTGCTTTCACTCTTCTTTAAAATTGTATATCTACTCCTTTTTATAACAAGAGATAAAAAAATGTAAAAAATTGTATAACAAGAGATAAAAACTATCTTTTTTGAAATTGAAAGCCATTTCCACAGCATAGAGATATAGAGAGCAAATAAAATAAAGAGTTTAACTAATGAAATGTAGAAAATAGATTTTTGTAGTTTATATTCATGCACTTCACATATTTCAAACTCAAAGCATCACTTCACATTGCATAACGAATAACTAGATGCTGATAGATGACAAAATTTCAATTACAATATAGCTTTTTACAAAGTCAACCTAAGCATTTATGCAATTACTTCACATTGCATAACTAATAACTAGGAGCAGCTGCCAATCACTTTAGCTTGTCATGGCATTCCATGAGACCACATTTCTTTGAGGCATTTTTTCAAATAGTTCATTCCCTTGTCTATGCTATGAAATTTTTCATATATGTATACCAAAGTATTTTATCAAATAGTTCATTGCCTTCTTGTTATGGCTAAAAGCCTAAAATAGATGCTTTCGAACAAGCTATGGATGCTTGGAAAAAATCTATCAAAGCATACTAGTAAGCAATAGCATAGACAAGCCATTGAACTCTTTGAAAAAATGCCTCAAAGAAAAGTGGTCTGATGGTGATGGAATGCCATGACAAGCCATAGACAAGGCAGTGAATTGTTTGAAAATATGCCTCAAGTAAATGTGGTCTCATGGTGATGGAATGCCATGACGAATGCCTATGGTGATGGACTGTCATGGAATTCCATCACCATGAGAACAAATTTCTTTGAGGCATCTTTTCAAACAATTCACTGCCTTGTCTATGGTATGACATTTTTCATACATATCTACCAGAGCATTTCATCAAATAGTTCACTGCCTTGTTGTTATGGCTAAAAGCCTAAAACAGGTGCTTTCGAACAAGCTATGGATGCTTGGAAAAAATCTGTCAAAGCATAATAGTAAGCAATAGCATAGACAAGGCAGCGAATTGTTTGAAAAAATGCCTCAAAGAAATGTGGTTTCATGGTGATGGAAGGCCATGACAAGCCATAGACAAGGAAGTGAATTGTTTGAAAAAATGCCTCAAATAAATGCAGTCTCATGGTGATGGAATGCAATGACAATAATCACCATGAGACCGCATTTCTTTCAGGCATTTTTTTAAACAATTCACTGCCTTGTCTATGCTACCACATTTTTTATACATGTCTACCAAAGCATCTTCTCAAACAGTTCACTTCCTTGCTGCTATGGCTAAAATCCTAAAACAAGTGATTTTGAACAAGCTATGGATGCTTCGAAAAAATATATCAAAAGCATAATAGTAAGCAATATCATAGACAAGGCAGTGAACTACTTGAAAAAATGCATCAAAAAAATTGCTTTGAAATGATAAATTTAGTTGTGCTTTAATGCAGAGCCAAGGTGGAGAAGACTCACAACAATGGAAATGTCAATTCTCAGTCAAAGAACTCTTCTTCATAATGATTCAGCCTAATAGGCATCAAATCACCCTCAAGGTTTTCAAACCTTTAATCTTGTAAAATAACAAAAAATCTCCACCAAGGCCCTACAAAGACTCTCAACATTCATACAATGGCAATTTGAAAACAATCTCCAAATCAAGTTCATTGAAATCTCCAAAAATCGGCATTTTACCCATTTACCAACAAGTTGTCCTTGTACCCCTATCATCAGTCCCAACACACTGCCACCATGCTTCTTCACTGTTTTATCAGTGTTATCTATCTATGTAGTTACAAACCTTGCTTTCTTTACTCTCACATCTACAAGAATAGGACATTCTATGGTGCCCACCATAAGACTTTCACACAAACCCGGTGTCATTACCTCCTTTGCTACTACATCAATCCTTATATCCACTGCCCCTATATTACCAAACCTATAACGGTTCCCAAAACCAGAATTTTTTATTTCCCTCACAACACTTATAGGCTCCTTGTTCCCACACATGATTACTTTGGCTTTCCCTTTCACATCCTCTAGAAGTGGATTCAAAACAAACTTATGGCTATCTTTCCTTATGGTATACTTATTTTCTTTCCCATTATGCATGGCACACCTATCATACTGCCATGATCTTCCAAGGAGTATGTGACAGCAGTCCATTGGAAGAATTTCACAAATAACACTATCCCTATACTCACCAATCCTGAAATCTACAATAGCTTGCTCATTTACTAACAAATATTGACCATCACTTAACCAAGATACTTTGTAAGGTAAGCCATGAGGGATTCTTTTCAAATTTAGTTTATTCACCATTTCACAAGAAACCATGTTTTCAGTTGAACCTGAATCCACTACCATCCTACATACTTTACCTTGTACCTTGCAATTGATTATGAAGAGTGATTTCCTTTGTGGTGATTCTTCAAAGATTGGTGCCTTGAGCAATGTTCTCCTAATCATCAAACTCTCTCCAAATTTAGATGTAAGGTTCACCACAGGTGAGGTCACACTTTCTTCATCCTCATGCACTAGTTTATTCCTCCTCTCTCTGCCATAGGAACTTGAGCCTTGCTTTTCAGGGCACTTGAAGGTTGGATTTCCAAGCTGGTTACAAGTGTAGCATCTTCTTGAGAACTAGTAGGAGCCTCTTCCTCCACTAAATCTGCCCCTTGAACCTCTCCATCCACCTCTGGAATCAAATTGATCTTGATCCTTCTTTTCATCTCCTTGAGTCTCATTGTTTTCCTTGAAATTAGGATTTAATCCTCTTCCTCTAGAAGTGTTGCCTCTTCCTCTTGGTGCTTTGTCTTTCCTTCTCTTCATTTTCTCCTCCACCTTGATTGCCATTTGATAACAATCCTCTAAAGTTCTAGGATTAGCCAAAACCAACTCATCTTGTATGTTTAACCTTAAACCACCAATATATCTAGCAATCTTTTTATCTTCATTCTCATGATGACTAGATCTTAAACACAATTTATAAAACTCCTCAGTATAAGACTTAATATCTATCTCCCTTTGTCTTACATTTTGCAACCTCTTAAACAACTGAACTTGATGATCCTTGGGTAAGAATTTACCTTTAAGTTTTGATATAATCTTATCCCATGATGTGATTTTAGAATTTCCTTGCATCCTCCTCTTAGTTTGAAAGTAATCCCACCATACCAAAGCATGACCCTGCAACTTAGTTTTTGTAATCTTGACCCTTTGTTCTTCAGGAACCTCATCCCATTCAAAATGGTTATCAATTGCAAAAATCCAATCCAATAGTTCTTCATCATTTAAACTACCACCATACTTAGGAACATCAAGTTTTACCTTAGGCTTGTCAGTCTTCACTACCTTCAGCAAACTTGCAATTATTTGATCCTATGGAGTAAGCTCTTCTTCCAAATCTTCAAACTCCTCATCTTCCTCTTCTTCAGTCTCAGTCTCTTCCACTTCCCTTCTTTTATTTGTCTCCAAGGCTATGAATCTCTCTTCCAACTCTCTAAGTTCTATTGCATGCCTATCTTTCATCTCCTTCATCTCTTTAGCCATATCATTCTTCTTTGGAGGCATCTTAGCAACCTTGCCTCTTCACCTTCTTCTTCAACTTGCAAAATGAAAACAGATCTACTTCCTGATGCTTTACTACCACTATGATGTGGAGCATCAATAACCAAACTCCTCAACACCATCGTTTCTTCAAGGGATTTCAATCACAAACATAATCAGGAGAAGATCAAATTAAACAAACAACTTGTTTACTAAACTTTTCATCAATTTCTCTTCAAATTCACTTGATTTCTTCAATTCTATAAAACTCCAGGACAACATGTCAGTTTCCCAAATCATGAAAATCATATTCTAGACCATTATCAACATCTAATTGACTGATCTTAACAAAAAAACCTAATCAAAGGCATTGAACCAACCAATACTTCAATATTCACCAAAACCTCCTTGATACAACTCACACTCCCTAAGGCTAATAGACATACATTGTTACCTTCAAACTATTATCAGACTTACAAGAGCCTCATAATCATCATGCTTCTAATAGAAACAAACCAATAACATATTCACATAACTCTGAGTTATTAGATTTATTGATTTTCATAGTCATAACACCATTCTTCATCAAGATTCCACCCTAGTCTAAACATCAAATCAACAACATTAACCTTTAAAATTTTCCCAAATCATTGAAATACCTTTGAAAACATTATTTAAGCAGTTACATCACAAATCTAATCACAAATACCACTGGCCTCTATTTTAACACTCATTTCATCAATTTCCTTGTAGGTTAGCAAAGCCCTAAATCGGGTGATACAACTCTACCATCTTTGCATCAACACTATAGAGTATTTAGACATATCACAGAAACATTGCCACTTGTTTTGAGAGAAACATCAGAAAACTGGTCTAATACACTGCTCCCAGCCACAAATTAGGCCAAATTTGCAAGGTGAATACCAAAAAATCATATCCAAATCACTAACCAACCTTAAAAAGTATTTTTTCATACCTCCAAACTCATAATTCCATTATTTTCAAGAGTTATTAGATCCACTAAAATATTTAAATATCAAAACCCTTGAATATAGGCTTTGTAAGCAAAATAATGAGGGTTTCTTGGAATATCACCTTCCACATCTTCTACCAATGTGCCATATCTTCCAAAACCTTTAAATACAACTACAAACATCATCTATACCCTTCTCAAGCCATTGAAAACTCTATTTATTCATTATGCATGAGTGTAGCATCAAATTTTGTGTGAAAACCTTCAATTTTTGTGTGTAACAACAACTTCATCTAAGCATTCTTGCATTCCCCTATACCTACAATCATAAAAAACATTCAAAACACCCTAACATTAACCTACTCCACCAATCTACTAGGCCTAGATTGGTGGAGTAGTGATGAAATGCTCTTTTAGACTCTCAAAACCACTGTAAAAAGAACTCTACCTGAGACACAGAAAATTGTCTTTTCTACTTTTGTTTCTTAAGAACTAACCTCCAAATTCTTTGAAAAGGAATTTAACTTCTTCCTAACATATATCACACCAAAAATCTGGTTACAAGAATACCAGCCCCCTTTTGCATGCCTTACAATGCCTTTTATAAATTTTTCCCTCTTAGCAACTGCCTTTTCTAACTTCTCATCGGTGCAACTACCCTTTTAACTCTTAATATTCCTTGATTTATGCTCTCTCTTGCTGCATAATTACATCATGATTACTTTGTAACAACATTGTATTATTTGCATTTTTTATATTTTCACCTCCTAGTGACTTATTTTATGACTTGATTACATTCAAATTAGCCATTACAAGGCCTTGACACATCATTTTGGCTTGAACATACAAATTGGAAAAAATAGCCTTTTGAAGGCATTACAAGCCATAGATAAGGCAATGAACTGTTTGAAAAAATGCCTCAAATAAATTCGGTCTCATGGTGATGGAATGCAATGACAATAATCACCATGAGACCTCATTTCTTTCAGGCATTTTTTCAAGCAATTCACTGCCTTGTCTATGCTACCATATTTTTCATACATGTCTACCAAAGCATTTTGTCAAACAGTTCACTGCCTTGCTGCTATGGCTAAAATCCTAAAAAAAGTGCTTTCGAACAAGCTATGGATGCTTGGAAAAAATCTATTGAAGCATAGTAGTAAGCAATAGCATAGACAAGGCAGTGAACTGCTTGAAAAAATGGCTCGAAGAAATGTGGTCTCATGGTGATGGAATGCCATGACGAATTCCTATGGCTATGAATTGTCATGCCATTCCATCACCATGAGAGGGCATTTCTTTGAGGCATTTGTTCAAATAGTTCACTGCCTTGTCTATGCTACAACTTTTTTCATACATGTCTACCAAAGCATTTTATCAAGCAGTTCACTGCCTTGCTGCTATAGCTAAAAGCCTAAAATAGGTGCTTTCAAACAAGCTATGGATGCTTGGAAAAAATTCTATCAAAGCACAATAGTAAGCAACAAGCTATGGTCTCATTGGTTTTTTTCACATGAAAATCAACACGATTTTATTCGCATTTTTTTGCAGGTTTTAAAAGTATTTTTTTGCCATTTTTTTAGTTTTTGTTAATTAGATGAGAAGTTTCTAAGCATCACAGTGTCCGAGTAATAGCATGCTGAGGTTTACAACCATTTTGCACTTTGGACCCTTAAGGGATCGATCTGGTTGAACGTAGCTCAGAGTGATTCCGTGTATTTGGGTGCGAAAGAGGGCCATGCCTAGCGTAAACATACCTATTCAGACACATTGGAATAGTTTGTTTGGTCACATGAGCTGTAGAATGAAAGTTGCACCACTTTGCAACTTTCAACTACTTGCATTTGACAACTTTTTCTCGAGTGAAAATTCGCCACCATAGGAAAAAGCCACCGAGATAGTGAAAACCGAGCAAGGTTATTGTAGAGGGGCCCAACGTGATACCATAGGATCAGATGAGAGGTTTTTAAGCATCACGATGTCCAAGTAATAGCATGTTGAAGTTTGTAGCCATTTTGCACTTTGGACCCTTAAGCGATCGATCTGGTTGAACGTAGCTCATAGCGATTCCGCGTGTTTGGGTGTGAAAGAGGACTATTTCTAGCATAAATGTACCCACTTAGACACATTGGAACAATTCATTTGGTCACAGGAGCTGCAGAATAAAAAGTTGCACCACTTTGCAACTTTCAACTACTTGCATTTGACAACTTTTTCCCGAGTGAAAATTCGCCACCACAAGAAAATGCTTCCGAGATAGCGAAAACCAAGCAAGGTTATTGTAGAGGGGCCCAATGTGATCCCATAGGAATAGATGATAAGTTTCTAAGCATCACGGTGTTCAAGTAATAGCATGCTGAAGTTCGTAGCCATTTTGCACTGTGAACCCTTAAGGGATTGATTCGGTTGAACGTAGCTCGGAGTGATTCTGCATGTTTGGGTGTGAAAGAGAAGCATGCTTGGTGTAAACTTACCCACTTGGATGCATTCGAACAGTTTGTTTGGTCACACGAGTTGCAGAATGCCACTTTGCAACTTTCAACTACTTGCATTTGACAACTTTTTCCCCGAGTGAAAATTCACCAGCACAGTAAAATGCCTTTGAGATTGTGAAAACCGAGTGAGGTTATTGTAGATGGGTCCAACATGATCTTGTAGGATTAGACGAGAAGGTTCTAAGCATCACGGCGTCTGAGTAATGACATGTTGAATTTCATAGCCATTTTGCACTTTGGACCCTTTAGGGATCGATTTAGTTGAATGTAGCTCGGAGCGATTACACGTGTTTAAGTGCATAAGAGGACCATGCCTAGCATAAACGTACCCACCTAGACACGTTGGAACAGTTCGTTTGGTCACACAAGTTGCAAAACGAAAGTTGCACCACTTTGCAACTTTCAACTACTTGCATTTGACAACTTTTTCCGCGAGTGAAAATTCGCCACCACAAGAAAATACCTCTGAGATAGTAAAAACCAAGTGATGTTATTGTAGAGGGGCCCAACATGATCCCATAGGATCAGACGAGAAGTTTCTAAGCATCATGGTGTTCGAGTAATAGCATGTTGAAGTTTGCAGCCATTTTGCACTTTGGACCCTTAAGGGATCGATCTGGTTGAACGTAGCTCAGAGCGATTCCGCGTGTTTGGGTGCAAAAGAGGACCATTCCTGGCGTTAACATACCCATCCGGATGCATTTGAATAGTTTTTTTGGTCACACAAGCTGCAAAACGAAAGTTGCACCACTTTGCAACTTTCAACTACTTGCATTTGACAACTTTTTCCCCGAGTGAAAATTCGCTAGCATAGGAAAATGCCTCCGAGATAGTGAAAACTGAGCGAGGTTATTGTAGATGGGTCCAATGTGATATTGTAGAATTAGATGAGAATTTTCTAAGTATCACGGTGTCTGAGTAATAGCATGTTGAATTTCACAGCCATTTTGCACATTGGACCCTCAAGGGATCGATCTGGTTAAACGTAGCTCAGAGCAATTCTGCGTGTTTGGGTGTGAAAGAGGACCATGCCTAGCATAAACATACCCACTCGGATGTGTTGGAACATTTTGTTTGGTCACACGAACTGCATAACGAAAGTTGCACCACTTTGAAACTTTCAATTACTTGCATTTGACAACTTTTTCCCCAAGTGAAAATTCAACACCATAGGGAAATGCCTCCGAGATAGAGAAAACCAAGTGTGGTTATTGTAGAGGGCCCCAACATGATTCCATAGGATTAGACGAGAATTTTCTAAGTTTCACGATGTCTGTGTAATAGCATGTTGAAGTTCACAGTCATTTGGCACTTTGGACCCTTAAGGGATCAATCTAGTTGAACGTAGCTCGGAGCGATCCCGCATGTTTGGATGTGAAAGAGGACCATTTTTGGCGTAAACATACCCACCCAGATGTGTTGAAATAGTTTGTTTGGTCACATGAGCTGCATAACGAAAGTTGCGCCACTTTGCAACTTTCAACTACTTGCATTTGACAACTTTTTCCCCTAGTGAAAATTCACCAGCACAGGAAAATGCCTCCGAGATAGTAAAAACCAAGCGATATTATTGTAGATGGGTCCAACATGATCTTTTAGGATTAGATGAGAAGTTTCCAAGCATCATGGTGTCCAAGTAATAGTATGCTGAATTTTGTAGCCATTTTGCACTTTGCACCCTTAAGGGATCGATCTGGTTGAATGTAGCTCGGAGCTATTCTGCGTGTTTGGGTGCAAAAGAGGGCCATGCTTAGCGTAAACGTACCCACCTAGATGCATTGGAACACTTTGTTTGGTCACACGAGCTGTAGAATGAAAGTTGCACCACTTTGCAACTTTCAACTACTTGCATTTTACAACGTTTTCACCGAGTGAAAATTTACCACCACAGGAAAATGCCTCCGAGATAGCGAAAACTGAGCGAGGTTATTGTAGATGGGTGCAACATGATCTCGTAGGATTAGACAAGAATTTTCTAAGCATAGCAATGTCCGAGTAATAGCATGTTGAATTTCACAGCCATTTTACAGTTTGGACCCCTAAGGGATCGATCCGGTTGAACGTAGCTCAGAGTGATTCCGCGTGTTTGGGTGTGAAAGAGGACCATTCCTAGTGTAAACGTACCCACCCGAACATGTTGGAATAGTTCGTTTGGTGACACAAGTTGCAGAATGAAAGTTGCACCACTTTGCAACTTTCAACTACTTGCATTTGACAACTTTTTCCTCGAGTGAAAATTCACCACCACAGAAAAATGCCTCGGAGATAGCGAAACCTGAGTGAGGTTATTGTAGAGGGGCCCAACTTGATCTCGTAGAATCAGAAGAGAAGTTTCTAAGAATCACGGTGTCCGAGTAATAGCATGCTAAATTTCGCAGCCATTTTGCACTTTGGACCCTTAAGGGATCGATCCGGTTGAACGTAGCTTGGAGTGATTTCATGTGTTTGGGTATGAAAGAGGACCATGCCTAGTGTAAACGTACCCACCCGAATGCATTGGAACAATTTGTTTGGTCACACGAGATGCAGAATGAAAGTTGCACCACTTTGCAACTTTCAACTACTTGCATTTGACAACTTTTTCCCCGAGTGAAAATTTGTCACCACAGGAAAATGCCTCTGAGATAGAAAAAACTAAGCGAGGTTACTATAGAGAGGCCCAATGTGATCTCACAGGTTTAGATGAGAAGTTTCTGAGCATCACAGTGTCTAAGTAATAGCATGCTGAATTTCGCAGCCATTTTGCACTTTGGACCCTTAAGGGATCGATCCGGTTGAATGTAGCTCGGAGCGATTATGCGTGTTTGGGTACGAAAGCAGACCATGCCTACTGTAAACGTACCCACCTGAATCCATTGGAACAGTTCGTTTGGTCACACAAGCTACAGAATGAAAGTTGCACCACTTTGCAACTTCCAACTACTTGCATTTGACAACTTTTTTTCCCGAGTGAAAATTCACCACCATAGGAAAATGCCTCCAAGATAGCAAAAACCGAGCGAGGTTATTGTAGAGGGGCCCAACATGATCTTGTAGGATGAGATGAGAATTTTCTAAGCATCACAATGTCTGAGTAATAGCATGTTGAATTTCGCAGCCATTTTGCACTTTGGACCCTTAAGGGATCGATCTAGTTGAACGTAGCTCAGAGCGATTCCGCGTGTTTGGGTGCGAAAGAGGACCATTCCTAACGTAAACGTACCCACCTAAACGCGTTGGAATAGTTCGTTTGGTCACACGAGCTGCAGAACGAAAGTTGCACCACTTTACAACTTTCAACTACTTGCATTTGACAACTTTTTCCCCAAGTGAAAATTTGCCAGCAAAGGAAAATGTCTCCGAAATAGTGAAAACCGAGTGAGGTTACTGTAGAGAGGCCCAACGTGATCTTGTAGGTTCAGACAGAGATGTCCTAATCACCACGGTTTACAAGTAATACCTTGTCAAATATTGTTTCCATTTTGCACTTTGCACCCTTAAGAGATCGAGTCGGTTGAACCATAGTAGTTGTTTTGTTGAATGTCATACCCTAAGGTATGTTAGAGATGACCTAGGTTGCATCGATTTCTATGAGGCATACATTGCCCCTACCTTTTCAATCACTTGGAAACCATGTGAATCCCCTATGTTCTTAATGACTTGGACACCCTTACCACATTGATCTATTGGTAGGGTTGCTTTCTCTTTCTCATATTGGTACAACAATTTGGAGATGTCTTCCTCTATAACCTCTTTGTTTAGCTCTCACCACTTGGAGAAAACCATGGGTTCAAATTTGATGATAGAAGAGGCTTTTTTCTATGTGTTATGGTTTTCCATATGTCTTAGGAGAAGATGGGAGTTGTCCTACATAAAAATACCCTTTAAGACCATAGTCTCTACAACCCTTGTCTCGTCTCATATTTGGACCTTGATATTTGGAAAGGATTTATGTGAGGTGGATGATGAGGCTAAAGTGGATGGATCAATATAGGATGATGAATGTGAGGCAATATCATTGTTAGGCACTGGGAGTAGTTTTTGATATTTTTCTTCAAAGTTATGATAATAATGGAAAGACCAAGGGTGAAGGGCACATAATCAAGTGAGAGGGGGGGTGAATTGGTAGATCCAAACAATTACAATTGTTAGTCTATGTTCAATCCTTTAGGGTCAAAAGAACCTTTTCTTTTAAAATTTGTAAAGGTTAGTCTCTAATGCCTTGAATGAGTCAAATTCACATGCATGAGTAGGTTGTTTTGTTATGATTGAATTTAATAAAGACTGAGTTGAGATGTTAGGGTTTTGTTACCTTTTAGGTCTCTTCTATCAGTTTTTCGAGCTTTCATGGCAATCAAATGTGCTACAAGATTTCAAATGGAAGACTACAAAGAAGTTAATGTCAGTTCTCACACTTCTACATTTAATTATCATCAATAGGGGTATTGCAATGTCCACACTAATTTCTTTCCAATTTAAATGCCTTAGAAATATTGTTGTAGGGTAGTTTCACATGGAAATGCATATATGATGAGTAAAGGAAGATACAAAGTTAAAAGGATACCATACAAAGCAAATCAATAACAAAGATAAAAGGAAACCATGCAGAGCTTAGAGTTGATAAAATTTCAAATCCCTTGTTTCCTTTCACTGATTTGGGAATGTCAGGTAAGAAAGTTGAGGCTTTCAACTTTAAGAATTTTAGGTCACTATGAAGAATTTTGTGTCCCAAAACTTGAGATTGCAAAAATACCAGACAAGTGAAGGAAGATTGAAGGAGTTAAAAATAGTGATGAGGTTTTTGATGCTTATAGCAATATTATCTAGCAAACCCTTATTTCCTTTATTACAATAGAGCAACATTTAATAAGCTCATTCAAGCATTTATTCTCAATAAAGGCTGGAGAAAGAGTGCTAAGGTTGTTGTAAACATAGAGCTAGAACTTGCACGAAAGGTTGCTGCAAATGACTTAGTAGAGGTAGGTTTAGTTTATGGGGAGCTTAAAAATCAACCATTATTCTAGATAAAAGACATCATGATTTAGTTCAGTAGTTCTCATCAAATTCTAGTTTATGGTTCAATAGTTCTCATTAGATTTAGTTATCCCAAATGAACAAAATACTGCTAAGGGAGTATGCTTTGATAATTTGAACAATAGTGACAATTGTGTCAAAAAGAGAATATAAGGGCAAGGACAATGTCTAATAGGTAGAGATCAAAAGGGACTTTGCCAATAAACTCAAAGCAGTAGATTTGATACTAAAAAGGAGTGAAGTGATGGCATATGATAGTTAATTGGAAAAAGATAGCAGCAACACATCAAATCATCAAGAGATAACACAGATTGAAGAAACCCTAGATGTTCAGATAGAGGGACCATTCAGGATTTCAAGGAAGATCACTGCTAACAGCTGGTTAGGGTGTTGGAAATTCCATCAGAAGGTTTTGTCAATGAGGTTAGACAGTGTTTAGATGAATATAATATTTTCTTTTGTGGCTTTTGGGCTAGATAATCTAGTGTTTCTTGCTAGTCTTTTGCACTTTCAAGGAATAAAACTAGAGCCAAGGATTAATAAACCATGGTCATCATTTAGCAAGGAGGGTGCAGCAGTAAATGATGTAGCTTCTATAAGTGGTAATGAAGATGATACCCTTTTTGGATATCCTTTCTTTGAGGTCGGTCACTTCCTTATTATCAGGGTATTGAAAAGATCCAATTTAGGAGGGCTGGAAATGCAAATTTTCCTTTGAAAAGTGACGGTTTTGAAGTGCTTTTCAATGAAATATTGATGAAGTTGAGTTTGTAAGAATTTAAAATGTCAAGACAGACCCTATGAAAGGTGTTTGGACCATTTACTTGTTTATTGAAGCCTGGGAATGAAGATTTTGACAAAACCCTTGTTTTTGCATTAGAAAAGGAGATTTTTTTGAGATGGGAGTGTTTTTTACTGTACAGGTGCAAAATAGTGTTGGATTCTATGGTTTTTGGGTTATAAGGGTATTTGAACCCATGATTAGTTTCCTAAGTGTTTTGGAAAAGTTAGGCCAAAAGTCTAAAAAACCGATTTCCAACTGTTGCAAGGGAAAAATATGTCAATAGGTAAGTTTTGAGGAATTCAATGAAGACAACTTTAAATGTAAACCATGAAAAATTACAACTAATTTTAAATGTCATCTACACATTTAATTGAGGCATATATTAAGGAATATACACATTTGCATGTATTAATTTCTCATGATTTTAATATATCAAAAATTACACTAAGTCAATGACAAATATTACAATAGTGATGGAAGAACATCTTGAAAATATTTCCATTTGTCAATACTTGTAGCAATACATGTAGGGAAATAATCCTCCCATTTCCAGCACAGATCATGAAATATATTATACTTGAGAAAGGACAAAAGGAGTTGCTGCCCAGTTTCATTTTTCCATTCCACCTCAGCTAGCCCAACTATTTGCATTCCAAAATGGTTTAAAACATGTACATCCCCGGCTCCCTACGAAACACATGGGTAGTAGCCTCTCTATGGTTGTGTAGTATCATAGGAATTTGGTCCACAAAAAAACTACAAAAGACTCTCAATCTTAGACATAGACTCACATAAAAATCATTAAAAGAGCAATAACTAAATAATGTAAGTCATACAGCTGACGAGACCTACTATCACCTTCATGCATGCTAGATAAGGAGGTCGATTGAAGGTCCTACAATGGTGATGTGCCCCTTCGCTACTTTATCATCTCTCGATGATCCTACATATAAATTTTAAATATATCATTGAGAGGCTTAACATAAAACGTGTAGCATATAAGAATCCGATAAATCTAGGAGATGGAAAAGAAAGAGAAGATTGACAACTAGAAAAATGCACCAGCAACCGATGTTTTTTTCTTATATACTTTGACAAAATTTAGTATTACCTACAGTCACAATTAGAAAAGGATCAATGACAATCGTAAATGCATATGACATCAAACAATAATGGTGAAAAAGCCTTATTGCAAGGTGTTGGTCCAAAAGAGTGATCAATAACATGGCTTTACAAATTCAATGTGCATACTTACAAATCAATCCAGGGAACAATCTAGGTCTTCTCTACTCTTTATTGTGTCGAGTATTGCCTCGTGGTCAGACTCACACACTTTCCACAAGTTCTTGTTCGTAGGTCTACCCTTATGTTTGATCAAATGAACGTTGGTGGTGATGACAAGGTTCAAATAGTGAAGAATTTTCTGATGCATTTTGAAGTCCTCAAACAACCAAACTGCAACATTCTTAACTAGATACCTTCGAAGCCATGTTCCAGTAACAACCATCGAACCTGTAGGATATTCTATGTTTTCTCCATCTATAACTGTGGACTCCAATTTATTTTTGGCCTCGATACAATGGCATAGGTAATAATATGTACCCTCTTCATTGTCTTCATCTGCAATCACTGCATAAATGTGCCCTACATTGATATGTTCATCTTGTTAGATTTATTTACTGAGCAACATAATAAAATTTGTAAGTAAGATATATTACCTGGTTCTAGTAGGTCCAATACATGATCAAAGTCAATGGATGATTGCATTTTTGTGATTTGTAGAGCCGTCGGGAGCTAATAAGTGTCAAGTGGGGTTAGACTTCTTACAGACCATTCATCAACCCACTCTGTTGACTCGCAATCATTCCATGATTGAAGTGTACATGCATAACAAAAGCATGCCATCTTCCTTGTATGGATAGTCCATGTACCTACATTGGAGCTTCTAAAAGAGTGTAGCTCGCTCGATCCTGTTAGTGTACAACAATCCTCATATTTTGCAATGTTAGTATCATCTACTAAATGAAAAAATCTACGAACTAAAGAATTACCTTCACTACCTGGACCCATTGAACCATTGCACCACTAGACAATTGATCTTGCATCTATCAACTTTACACTATTTGTGTACTTTAACTCTTCTCGTGCTAGGGGTCTTTTGATACATGCACCTACTCCATAATGCTCCCCCTTTCCATGTCCGGCCTCTGAGAAGTTCCACATATGCTAAACACCACTAGTCCTATGCATCTTGCTCAACCAGTAAAACATTATGGCGTTCTTCAAATTGTGATGTACAATTATCTGACCATGTGATATGCTGACTAAATGATATGCCCCTGCTAGCCAGATCAACATAGAACATATGAAAGCAACCTTGAACAAACTCTGTAGAATGTGTACGATCATCACTAATGTAAAAGTGATACTCCCTCAATACTTTTCTATTTTCCTTTGTACTATCATTTGCATGAATGAATGCTATATGCAAAAATATAGCAACTTGCACGGAGTTGTAGTACTGTGATTGCACCTCGTTCTGTGGTTGTAGTGTGTAGTTCTCAACGAAGTTGACAACTGAAATGATATGACGAAGTGGAAATGTGTCCTTGCATAACTTGAACTGTGAGTCCAACCATTGTGCTATGTGTGTATGCATTGCATAATCATAGACCACCTAATCACGAAAAATGCCCATAAAATGATACACTGGAATCTTATCACTAACCAATTCACACTTCTTTGCTTATTTCCCATCTTTTAGACTGTATGCCACTATCTTATATTTGCCAAATTCCACAATTTTGTATCCAATTGTGTGTGTACTAGCCATGTGTTGGCAAATTGGAAAATGTTGCATGCCACCACAATGATCACATGTGCCATCCAAACATGATTTTTTGTAAAAAAATTGACCATCCTCTCTTTCACATAAAATGGAAGATAAAAATTTCCTTGATGATTTAGGTGGAGGCATTATGTTACATTCCTGCAAAACATTATCAATATGCATATCTACACATATACGTCAATAAACATCATAATGGTTAGAAAACTCAATATGAACCCTACAACAACAAGTAGTGCGTGTGTGATTTATTTTTACATAAAAATGCTTTAGCATTTCAAAATATCTTTGACATATTTTATTTTTAGGAAACATTTGTACAAAATCAACAAAAAATTGGGATTGAGTGGTATCCAAATAATGCATTGGATGTAGCTCATAGTTTTTACTATCAATTCTCCTTCTTAAAACATCTCTTTGATTAGGAGAGGTCCTTGTGTTATCCTTCCAATAATTCACAATTAAAGATCTCAAGCCTTGAGCAATTCTTGTGTCTTTCTGTGGCACTCTACCTGAAAATGCCCATAACTCATTGCTATTTGGATCCTCCACTCTTTCACGCCTTCCTTTGGCTCTCATTAGAGATGATCTACTTATTTTCAAAGACTTACTTGCCTTTGTAAGGTTCACCTTGTTCCTTGTTTGACTGCTTAACAATGTTGTTGTCATCACACGTCGTGTGGCACAACTATCCTTCGTGCGTGAGGTGGAACCCACGCTCTCATATGCACTCATCAAGTTCCTTACAATGGAATTTTCACTTGAGTCATTCAAAACTCTTAGCCCAAGAGCCTTCATGGTGGGCCTAAATTTGAGCTGCCTCATCATTTCAACAAATAGTTGGCATCTTCCACCCTCACTTAGCTTCGCAAAAAACAAACTCCATATCCTTTGTGCATATCTTTGACATGTACGTTTTGAAATCTTATTAGGCATTCATTTCAAAAAATTGGAATCAATATCAATCAAAAATGTAGGTTTTCTATGCAAAACTCTAGGAGGAGTTCTCAAATATAAATTTGTGTCAATATTGGGAAGGTCAACAACATTGGGGATAGATTGTGTACCTTCAATTGGAGGTGCAATTGATGACATACCTTGAGATTGACATGTAAACAATGTTGTACCTCCAACTTGAGATGTTTTTTGTGAAGTGCCTTCAAATAGAGATGTGTTTGTTGATGTACTTTCAAAATGCAATGTTTTTGATGGTGTGTCATCAATTGGAGATGTGATTTTCGATGTACCTAGAAAACCACATGTTGTTGTCAATGTGTCTTCAACTGGAGATGTGCATTGAGCTTCACCTATGGTTGATGATGTGCCCCCAACTTTTGTATCCATTCCTATCCTTCCATGAACTTTCCTCATGTGTGCCCTTTGTTTTTCCAATTTGACATCTCTCTTAGATTGCACGAGAATTTGTGGTTGTATGGGCTGCAATTCCTTTGCTTCACAAGCTACATTTTTTTATTCTCTTCTCCTTGCATTTTTAGTTGCACGTTCTTCTGGTGTTCAAGGCTTCGGTCATTTCCTCGGCATGACCTTCAATGCTACATGTTCACAAACACACATAGAACAAAAGTAAGTAATGCATTTTACAAAAATATTGATATCACTGATTACATTGCATTAAATATGAAACACACCAAAGCATTTTATGAAAGAAGGCAGTGAGTTGTTTGGAATTATCAAACATGTCTATGCTACACAATATTTTTCATACATGATGGAGTTAGATGTCTGTAGGGTTAGATATTAGAGTAGGGATTTTGATTGTGTTTGAAGAGTTGGCAAAGTACCTACAGGCTGATGCAGTACATGTAGGGATCCATAATGAACTTGTTCAAAGATTTAGAGGAAGACTCTTAATAGACTTACACACAACCTGATCACTCAACTTACCAAGAAACGCCATTTTTGATGTAGAGAGGGATGGAAACCATTCAATACAAAAAATCAATGAGAATCAATCAGATTCCAAAGAAAAACCAGATGTTCAACTGAAAATCCCAACTTCTACCAAGCTTTCCCTTGTAGAATAGGTAACCCGGTTCAAGGGCCTTTTCACCAAGATTTTCCAAAACACTTAAAAAAATCAAGGATGATTAAGATACCCATTTGCAAGTTATAAAACGTAGGTAAACCCCAACATCAACTCCTTTGGACCAACATTGACTTCCAATAGACTCACCTTGGAAAAGGCTATTCAATTGGCCTAATTTACAAAGAGAGTACCTTTTAAACACTACATATTCACTCAAAATCCTCAAAAAAAAGTATTTTATGTGTCAAAACCTCCAATTTCCTAATTTGTTTCTAGGTCCAAGACCTCTAGACCCCTAATACACCAAACCCTCAATTTCAAGCAAAATACTTGGGGTTTTAATGAAACTCCTATCATCCAGACCTGCCAGACCCATACAAAGAACCAAAAACACTAACCAGACCCTGCACATGGTGAATAATACATTACATGGACATTCAATCCCATATTTTGTCAAAACACCACTTGAAGCCCTAATTTTCACCATGAAAAGACCCTGCTATAGTCCTAGAACATCATCCCAAAAACCCAACCTTGACCCCACAACATTCTAAATAGGTTAGCCATGTATTTTAAAAGTTAGAGGACCCATTCCACAAGTTACTATAGGTAGAAAAAGTGTAATGGGTCTAATTACATAATGAAACCCCTCAATCCAAAAACACTGTGAAAGTAGGTAGCAACAGTAAAAACAATATAACTTTCGCTATACAAAGAGTTAGAACCTATAAATAGATGAAAATGGAAGATAGTTCATTAATCTACAACATCAAACCAGTTTCATATCATCTTAGAGTTCGTACAGGCCGTACAACAACAAGAAAAGTGAGAGAAACCTGTAAGTTTCTAGAATTTAATAACATTCTTCTTGATAACAAATGGGGTACAAATCAACCAACAACCTCTCCTTCGAGGCATTGAAGGTTATTAAACATATTTTTATTTCATTCCAACTCCCTCAAACTTTGCACATTCTACATCTTCTAGCAACTTTTCTAACCACGTTTAGCCAAATTGCAAGCTATGACACAACTAAACTCCCTTAGCTCCAAATACATTATAAAATGGTCTAATTGACCTTACTGAACACAATATACTCAACATTAACTAAAATCCTGGAACGTTGTGTCTTTTGACTAGCATTATTGAACTTGAACTTTATAAAGGTTATATGAACAATTCACAGATTAGAGTTTCTAGTAATATTGAGTTTATTTCATTTTGTTAGGAGTGACTGTTGTATGAATACAATATTTCGAGCAATAGACTTACATATGGTGGGTTTTGTTAAAATCTTCCAGAGGTTTAGAATGGTAGTCTTCTTGAAAAGAATAGCTTGTTATTTATGGATGATCTTTGTTTTGTTTTAGATGTGAATTGGTCAATTCAACATTGAATTGAGGTTTTTGAGATTGAATATTGTTTGAAACTGATCTAATTATGATTGTTGAAGGTTTTGTCTCCCTGCTCTGCATCACAAGCCTAGGGTATAAATTGTTGCCACCTAAATGAAAACTAGAGACTCTTGTGTTTATTTTTCTAAAAACCAAATTTTTGATTGTCAACAAAGTCATGAAGAATATGGATTCAAAGAAGGGTTTATGATGCTATATCTTATAATTATTCACTATTTCTTTGGCAATGAGGTAACTTAGAAAGATAATAAGCATTCTCAACTATGTCAACTCACTTGAATTTATCTAAGCACATGTGATGAAGTTGAATTTTTTATGGAACAAAAAAATTAATGGACACTTGCATTTGTGGACATGAAAATCTGCATATGGTTAGTAGAATGACAAAACAACATAAACAGAAATTTAAATCCCTATGGAACAATACTCCATGATTCAAATGCAACCAAATAACAAAGTTAAACAAAGCATGTAAACCATGAAATATCCCTATCCCATATTGGATTGGTGCAACTTAGTTGTGTAGAAAGCTGCCCTTTCCCAATCCATGATAAGCAAGATGCCAAGATGATGAGATAGACAATGAGATGCTTGAACTCAAGTTTCCTATAGTGTAGATGCCTTCAAAATGTGTCTAGATTATAGATGATGAAGAGCAAGATTGATTCTCAAATGAAGAGAGTAACCTTGCATGAAGTGTGTTGTGTTGTTTGAAGGAGAGAAGCCTTCAACTTATAGTTGAACTTGAAGAGAGGAGAGGCCAAATTGATGAATGTGGGATCATTCATGGGCCAATGACAAGATGCCACTTGTCAAAGTGTGAGAGGGTGAGGAATGTGCAAGTCTTGGCCAATGTGCCAATTTTAAATTCAAATTTGGATGAAATGACATGTTTAGGGGGGATGAAAGGTGTAATAAATGCCATGTTTGACTTGTGCAAATAGCATTTAAAACCTTGTTGGAAGGGACAAGTCCCTTTTGGGGGGAAGATTCAAATTGGAAGAATATTCCATTTTGATTCCATTTTGAATGTAATTAGAGGCAAATAATAAATCAAATAAATGATTTATTGGTGCAAGTGGGTGGTTAGTTAAGAGTTTGGATTTGACTCTAGTTGAGTCAAAAGCTAGAGAATGGTAATTATGATTAGAAGTTAATTAATGTAGATTAATTAACTTGGATGATATTAGGAGGTGACATTTGATTAAATCAGTTTGATTTATTAAATCAAATGAGAAGAACATAAGGATTAAATAATTTGATTTATTTAATGAACCTTAGGAGATTAATCAATAAATTATTTTAATTGATTAATAGGAGAATTCGATGCAAGATGTTAGTTTTGCATGTCTACATTTTGCCCCTCTTTGAAGCAATGTACTTGTTGCATTGGTTCAAAGAATGATGTTGCCGACATCAAAATTAAAAAATTCTGGTTTTTTTCGGATGCCCCAGCGGAAATAAGTACGTTAGTACATTGCCCCCTTGAGAGATCGAGCAAAAAGATTCAATTTGAGGTGGATCTCGTGACAAAGAGGTTCAAAATGAATGTATGGATGGTTAGATGATATGGTCTATATGATAATGATGATGTAAATGATATTATCTAATTATGCAAGATGCATGATGGATGCATTGTTAGCGTGAAAGAGGATAGAAGAATGAGAGGGATAAACCCTTGAATTCAAGAAGATGTAGAAGTCCAACAAACCAACTTTATTAGAGATGATGATGAAAGATGATGATGTATTGCTTATCCAGGAATGGGAGATAAAGAGCGTAAATTTCTTTATGTTTGATAACACACATAGGTGCGATGCATCAAGGTATTAAGAACCAGGATGGCATGGTGCCTAGTGTGATGGACTTTGACTCAACAATCAGATAAGAGTGCTCTTGTTCACACTTGACATACGGAAACCTTGCTAGGACGGACCCAACAAAGCAAGTATTCGCCAAGTTATTTTACAAGACCATCCAACAAGCACAATAGATAAAAAGATAATGATCATTGCCCCATTCCTTTCTCTCTAAACCTGTTTTGTTTAGGCATCATCGAGAGGTCCTTGGAATGAGCGCAAAATAAGATAAGTCAAAAAGACCAAATAAAGTAAACAAACAAGCTAATGTTCTTCGTATCGCTAGCCCAGGCTAAACTACTGTGGGGTACCTAAAGCTTATGTCCATTGCAGGAAAGCTTCATCCTAGGACATGTAGTGATCAGGGTTTTGGTGAGATTGATTGGGTGATAAGCTATTGATACTCTGAGTTGACCAACTTACTGACTTACTGACTTAGACTTGAGACTTTGACGATTAAGTGTTCACTTTGGAACCTGCTAGACTTGCTTCTGACTGACTCACCAAAGGGTGAAGGCGACGATTGATTTATTATGAGTGATGACAATCACGGGTGAAAGCGAGATGAAATGGATGCACCATTTTGGTTTTTTTAAATGTTTTGAGGCTGTTTTTGGTATTTTCAAGATTTTACGACTAACAGACTAACTTAAAGACCTATCCTAGGGGTCTTGGGAGCTGATCCATAGATTAGCCTTGCCTACGTTATATACGCAGAGACCACGTAGTTCGACTGGTGGTGGACAGACTTGATGATAATATGGACAAATGGATTGCCATTTTATTGCCTAAAGGACTGACTTAAGATGCAGAGTAGATGGGCAAACGGATTGCCAATGCGACGGATGCCTAAAGGACTGACCTAACCGTCTCAGGGGATGATCAATGATCAACCTTGCCTATGTTCAAGCTCAGAGATGACGTAGTTCGACAAGGTGGAAGACTGATAAGACTAAATGATGAATTTTGAAGATTTTCCAATATTTTGACATGTTTTTGGATTTTTTGATGAATTTTTGAATGTTTTTGAATTTTCGCATGATTTTGACAATTTGGATATGGATACGTGATGATATCAGTGCTTTGTTTCGAGTTTTTGTTGAAAACTAGGCTTAATTTCGATCAATCGGATTGATGGATTGATAGTTTGACTAAGTGTGTTAAGTCAAACAAAAGTGATAATGCTCTTGTAAACTCTAGGAATTTGTGTTATCCTAGAGTAAAGTTGTACACAAGATGATAGTTTGACTAAGTGTGTTAAGTCAAACAAGGCGGTTTTGGATTTGATAATTTGGCTAAGTGTGTTAAGCCAAACAGAGTGATGATAATGAACTTGTAAACCCAAGGAAGTTGTGTTATCCTAGAGTAAACTCGTGCACAAGATGATAGTTTGACTAAGTGTGTTAAGTCAAACAAGGTGATGATTGATTGGATTTGATTGATCAAGATTGATGAAGCTTGATTTGGAACAAAATAGCTTTGATGCTTTTGATGTGACGTTGAATGTGTGCATTAGATGCGACTGATATTGATTGCTCAGATGGATATTCCATGAAAGATAAAGCTTGATTAGGAATGTCATCTTGCTATCAAAATATGCCATGGGCTAGTGATTTGGATTTTGGCTCACAAATGATTTGACCAAGTTGATTTCACATTTGCCAATGCTCAAATCTACACATAAGTTGGAGGATATAGATCAAGATTTATTCTCGAAGAAAGATGCAAATATCTGTCCCCAGTGTCTAGCAATGTATGGAATGCCATGGATGGATTCTTGGACGAATGGATATGAATTATCTTGTGATAAGATAAGGGTGTTCGAACAGAGGAACGCTCATTCGGATAATTCTTCAAGGCTTAGATAGAATTGGGTAGGGTGGGATCAATGAAAATGACCCATGTCAAGATGTTTACCATAAACAAGTGTAAAGTTTGCTCCAAAATTTTATCAAGATCTAGATAAGGTGGAAGACGGATGCAAATATATGAAAATGGATTGGATAAGTGGTTCCTGGATAAACGGATGATATGGATGGAATGTCGGCTTTATTATGGATGCGATAAGATACTTTCTCCTGAACTGGCGCACGTAGATGCTCGATTCTACACATGACATCTGTTTGCTAGGTTTTCATCATAGTTCTTGTCCAAAGCACCACCGAAATGGTTTTCGCTAGAGGACGATTTTTTCCTTTACTGTTTTTCAATCCTTTTTTTGATTTTTTTGTTGTCACCAGGACGCCTGTTTGCCAAGTTTTCATCAAGGTAACCATTTTTTCAGGACTTTTTCTGATTTTTTTGGATTTTTTGATTTTTTGATTTTTTTTGTTGTCACCAAGATGCCTGTTTGCCAGGTTTTCGTCAAGGTAACCATTTTTTCAGGACATTTTTCTGATTTTTTTGTATTTTCTGAAAGATTTTAAGCTGATGTTGAACCACCTGGTGGTGCTGATGCTGATGCTTCTGTCATAATATGCCATCGGTATCCTGCTTGAAGAAGTTGCTTTGCCAAGATACATGCACTTGAAAGCAACTTTTGAGAAATTTGTTCTGCTTTTCCGATACCGGAGTTAACTTTGTCTTTGTGCGCACATCACGATAGAGCGCCTTCTGAATCCTTATGATGAAGGGTCGTTGCCAACACATGGTCAATGTGAGAATTGGATATTATGTGTGGAGGCATGGATGGAGTGTGTTTAGGAGTAAAAGATGGATTGGTCGATAGTTTGGAACCTTTGACTCTCCAAACTTGGGAAGATGAGCAATAATGGGTGGATATGAAGGTGTGCATGAAATTAGGACCAACTTCTTGATACACTTTGTACATCGCTTGAGAAGCATGCTTTTTCTTTTGTGGAAATCTTTGATGGATACTTGCCCCATTTTTATTTTGCCCCATAGTTTCTTTGACTGATGGAGTTTGATAGGGATAATTTTTCTTTGTACTCTTTGGTATCCATATGTACTTGATTTGTCCTTCATGCTTCGTCCTTTGATTCGAATCTATCTTTTGACATTGGTCCCAATTTGTGGATGGGGTGATGGGTGGATGAAGATTCATGATGTGGCGGGTTGTAGTATTGGCATCAGTTTCATCATAAGGATTCTTCGTGCTCCCTATGTTGATGTTTGCTCGAGACGAAGTTGCCCCCAATATGGTTATAATATTACTGATATGTTGAGATCCTTTGATTGTTGAATAACCAAGGCCTTGATGCTTAGGATTTCCAAAAATCTGCACTGGTTCTAGGATACCCTGTTCATGTAGGCATAATCCTCTGCCTTGATAATTCATTTGTTGAAAAAATTTCTCTGCAAAAGGATATGATTTCCCTTGGAAACAAGGTGTTTCTCCTTCTCTGCTCTATGGTGGATCTTCAAATGTCATAGCTCTTTCATTGATAAGATGATTTTCCCTTACAAAGGTGAGTGATCCAAGTTTATAAGTGATAGGATCTTCCATAAGTGGGATGAATGCCTGATTGATATCTTCAACTTGATCTTGTGACATATTAGATTGTAGTGCTTCTTCAAGAAGTGTTGATGCTTCGCTGTCTACACAAAAGTCTTCCTCATGACTCACTTCATAGGATGTTTCTGATTCATGACTTATGTACGAGCCTTCTTCATGATCCATTTCTAATATGTCTCTGCATTTCTCTACATCTTGATCATGTGTACAAATTTTAAGAGTAGGAGACTCTTGTTCCTCAGTAAGAGTATGAGACTCTTGTTTTGAATGAAGATCATCTTCAGGTCCATCCAAAGAAAGCATCTCATGGGTAGATGGAAGAGTATGTGCTATGCGGATATGGTCATCATTTGCAACATCTTGTATAGATAGGAGAGTGTCCATTATATCGTTGTAGTAGCTTGAAGATACAAATTCTCGATCTTGAGTGATTTCGGAATTGCTTTCAACATGCTTTGGATCAAGTTCTTGACATAGGTCAATTTCAAAGAATGGATTTCTTTCTTGGATATCTTCATTAGGTATAGGAAGATTCTCAAATGTCATGAGGTCAAAGGATGGCCATATGTTTTGGAGAGGATCATTGCTAGACCTTGGTGAAAGATGTTGATCATGCTTTGGAACAAATTCTTGAGATATGTCTTCTAACTCATTAGGTGATGTAGAGACATTTTCAACATTGTCATTAGTCAAAGGATCTTGATCATCATTTTGAATTATTATGGTGGGAATCAGTTGCAAGCTTTGTTGTGGGAGTAAGGCCTGCGTTTTATGCTGAGCCAACAATGCTTGTTGTTCGTCATGTTGTTTTTGTGCCAACAAAGCTTTTTGTTGGGCTCTTTGTTGTGCTACTTCTTCTTGAATTGCTTGCAATAGTGCGTAGAATTCTGCTTGTGCTTGCGCTTGTTGGGCTACTTGAGCCGCTTGTGCTTGCTGAGCAACTAGCTGTGTAGCTTGTTGGGCTTGGAGCGCCTTTTTGCAGGAAGCTTCTTGTGCAGCTTGCAACATGATGGAGAATGAATTGGTCATGCTGTGCTTTGGCGGTGGTGGCAGTGGTGGTGGAATGGGAATGGTGTTGATTGTTGGGGTTGCTTGGATGGTTTCCATCTGTTTTTGCGATGTCGATGGAAAAATGGGATGATTTGGTATGATGTTTTGATTTGGCATGATAGATTGAAATTGAACATTGTTGTGGTTGGGAATCATATTGCTTTGATTTAGGTAACTTTGATTTTGCATGGTGTTACCTTGACTTGAATCAACATATGGAGTTTCCAATATATTGCTAGGATTTTGAACAACATTAGGGGGATTTGCAAACATGTCGATCCCAAAGTTTACCAAGTGTGGATTTGAAATGGTTATGTTTGGTAAAGTTGCACTTGGTATGTATGGATTTTTTTGGATAATGTTGTTTGGAAAACTCATGCATTGAGTGTTTGGTTGATAGATTTTCAGATTTGGACTTGGATTTAAATCTATCATTTGGAAAGGTGTTCCAAACTTCAGATTGGGTATGCTCATATTTTTTGTACCATTGATGTTTGTATGAGATAATGATCCCATGTATGCATTGTACAAGCTTTGAAAATAAAATGGTATTGCAAGGCTTGGATAGTTTAGTTGATTTGGGTTACTCATGATGGATGGATCAAATTTATATTCCATGCTCCTCTTATGTTGAGATCGAGCTTGAACCATAAAATGAAGATCAATTTTCAAGAATGTAAGAGATGAACCTATAATTCTTTAAATCGGTCTAAACCTTAAGTTCAAAGAAGTGAAGAACTAGGATAATTGAAGGATCAAAGTGATGATGAGGATGAGATAATGAAAAATGAGTGATACGGATGAATGGAACTCTTCAAGAAACTTTGAGAGAAATGCTAAACGTTTTAGGACTTTGATTTATCGTGATTGGATTGATGGATTGACTAGGTGTGTTAAGTCAAACAAAATGTGATGAATGTAATCGTAAAACTCTTGGAAGTTGTGTTATCCAAGAGTGAACTCCTACAAGATGATAGTTTGACTAAGTGCGTTAAGTCAAACGTGATGATGATTTGATAATTTGGCTAGTTGTGTTAAGCCAAACAAGATGAACTCGTAAACCCTAGGAAGTTGTATTATCCAAGAGAGAACTTGTGTATAGGATAATGGTTTGACTAGTTGTGTTAAGTCAAACAAAGTGATTTGATTTCGCCTAGAAGTTTAGCATAACAGATGTTTACAAAGTTTCCAAGAGTTGGTGAGATGGAAATTTGATTGATTTTGATGGTTGAGAGATGGATGAAAGTAATTGAATTTGATCCTAGATTTGACCTAGAATAACACTTCTGCTTACAAAACCTCGGTGTTGAAGAACACGCTATATTTCCTATGAGAGGAAAGTAAACCTTTCAAACAATTCAGGATCTCAAGACGCTTCTCACTAGCTTTCACACTAAGCTTTTTGAACTTCAGTTTTGGGATTTTGATCATGTTAGAAAACACATGTGTAATCCAATTTGTCTCTTTATCTTGGTTAAATGAGATTATTTTTATCCAAGACACTTGCTTGCTTAAGTTTTCAACTATATGTCTAATGTCCCATTCTCTTTCTCATCCCACAATGTCCTTTATGCGAAAATCGAGGAAAATAGGGCAAAAATTCCTTATGTTTATCCTTATTGGAAACAAATGATGGTAGAATTTGCACACTTAGAAACCTCTAGGAATGTGATTCCTAGGGAAAGCCAGAGTGGGCAAGTTCATCAATAGGTATTTGTTTCCTCCAAGGTGTTTGAAATTTGAGGCTCTTGTGAATGTCTGTTTTTCAATCGTTTTGAGAACCAAGCAAAGTGTTTTTGATTCCAAGCACTTTTTACAACCCTAAGATGATGAGGCAATATCTTGTTAGGTTCCCACTTGGATAAATCCAGCTATGCATATCTTGTGCGAATGGCTAAATGCTTGACCACATTGGCTCCCCTCCACAACACTCACTTATTCGGGTTAGCCAAGCATTAGTACCCATGAATCTCCCATGGCATACTTTCCATTTCCACAACAAGACCGCATGTTATGTGGGGCGGCTTCAAAGGACATGACCTTTTGCACCAACAAGATAGACAAGGTTTTGGCCTTTTTCTAAACAAGGGATTCTAATTCGGGCATTCCGTTCGTGGGGGATTATCCAACATCGGCGAGAGTCCATTGTTGTCCATCTCATCAAAATAATCCTTGTGATATTGGCCTTTGTTACAATATCCACACTTATATAATGGTTGGAAGTCGCTTGGCTTTAGCGTGTTCCTAGTTGGGTCGTTCCCTTGGGTGAGTAATTTTTCCCACAAGGCAGGCCCTCTAAGATAAACAACAGCGAGCTAACATATCCCGTTGTTCACACAACCTTTGTTGAAAAACACAGGGGAGAACCTCCGCAATATATCGTGCTCACACTCGCATGTTTTGTTCAATTTTAGATCCCAAATTGAAGTGTGGAGGCAATATTTTTGACAACTTAACATCACCAAAATGCTTTTGATTCTCAAGATCGCTATGAAGCACGAGAGAAGCGCATACGCATTTTACATGATTTTAGTTTGTGAAAAATATTGCAAAACATGGGAACACTTGTTTATTTTAAGTCCCAAAAGTAGTGATGAGTTCGTTTTAAAAGCACCAATTGAAATGTGAAGTTTGCCTTGTTCAATTTTAATCCCAAATTGAAATCTAGTAAGTGTCTAAGGTTCAATTTTATCCCAATTTGAAAAAGAAAATCAATCATTGATTAATTTTAAATCCAAAATTGAAAAGTGATTTGCTTTGAAACAGAAAATGAGAGTAGAAATTGGATGCTCTAAGCATTTAAAAATGCTTTTATTAAGTTCAAGTTTTAAAGCTTCAATCTTCTTTAACTCCAATACTCTTCAAGGATTGCTTCCAATGCTTCAATGTTGTGATTTCTTCATGCAAACGAAAACTCCGTCCTCCTTTTCTCATACTCGTATTAGTTGTCTACTTCCATTAAACTTGAATGCTACAACCTGCCTAGGAGTTAGGCACAATAAATGAATTGTTCAGGAGTAATGCAAAAAGAAAAGCAGTGATTAATGTGAATACAATAAATATTTAATGAGGCTAACAACAGTAAAGAGCATTAATAAGGCACAATAATATTCAAAGATGTCAGCGTGATTTACTCCTCTGCAACTCGATATCTTCCTGTACTAGCAGTAGAGAAAGCTTTGTCCCCAAATTCTAGCATAGATATGGCTAGGGATTGCGTGTTTTCTCAAATTCTTGGCGTTGCCATAGCTGGCTGTCACTTTTCTATATCCTTTCAATGAATGGAAAAAAAATCATTCCATTAAATGGACATAAATAAAACATTCATGAATGAGTGATAGAAGCTAGTAGCTTTGCCTTAACCTACACATAGATAGTTGTCGCCCAAAATATTTCCCCCTGCTACTTTCAAACTAGCATAGATTGTGGCTGCGGGAAATAGCAAAGCTTTAGTTGAAGTCAAAGTTCAAAATTCCAAGCATAGAACAGGAACGTCGACTATTTGATAGTTTGCCTTCAAGAAATCATAGATTCTAGTTGCAAGTTCCCCTTCAGACCACTCGAGCTATCACAAAAGCTTCCATTTAAAATTTAGCAATGAAGAATTTGTGCGCAGATTCTCTCTTGAACGATTTCATTTTCAGAGGTATTTAAACTATTTCATTGCTAGAAAACCAAGACAGTAGGTGTTTGTCGAGCGAAACAAAAACCCACGTAGTTAACACAATTTCAGAAACAGGTGAAAAAAACCTCTTACTTGTCAGCAACAAATTTCCAATTATTTTGATGTCTCGGTATTACCAATAAAACAAGTCTTGTTTCCTTTGACTGGTATTTTTCTGCTCAAAGGGTGGAGATATACACAGGCAGGGAGGGCGCTCAAAATGGCAGAGAAATTGTTAATTCTCACATGAAGCAAAGTTACTCTCAACATGAAGCAAATGTTGCTTTCCTCATGATAAGATAGGCAGTAATGGGCATAAATGAGGCGCAAGCTGTGGAACTCAAATTTACACCTGCTAATTGCAAAAGATTAAAATCAAAACACCAAACTTATCTGCTGGCCTACACAAGCAAAGGCGTGTGAGATAAATGTATAGGCCTGGGATTGGGAAACACACATTTTTGCTTCCTCTGGAGGGACTACAGGGAATGTTTGAATTTTGTGATTTGAATGAATGATGTGAAATAAAATAGCGGGAGTGGCATCCAACCAAACCGCATTGACTAGAGTATGTGCTCTAGCACCGACAACCTTCCTAACAACTTAAATGCTGATTGCGAAATCTTCCTTACAGCTTAAATGTTGATTATGAAATCTTTCTTACAGCTTAAATGCTGATTGCTAAATTTTACCTACCTATGTTCCTTTCCTCACAACTAATGGCTATTTGTGTTATTTTCAATGATGCATCAAGGTAGCTGGGATCTTTGTTCTTGAGCTCTAAACTTTATGTCAAGCCAAATTCTGCTACCTATGACCAGCATTCCCTTTGCCCATGGTTTCCCTCTAGTCTCTGCATATCTTCCAAGCAATCTTTTGAAGACTCTCCCACACACGGTTAAATGGGAGTTTTGAACGTAAGGTTAAATGGAAGCTTAGACATGGCATATGAAATAATTGACAGAATGGCTCAAGCGATGTGGTCTCACGGTCTTCCAAGCACGTAAATCGTTTGACAGGATGCTTCAGATAAATGCAGTCTCATGCCATGCCACAGGTGTAAGACTAACGTCAGTGAACTCTTGATGATTTCCTACATAGCAGACTAACTGAGTAAAGCACACACTGAGTATCTTGAAACAAACTTGAATATTGCTAATGCAGGTGGAAGTAGCTTTGACAGACCTGATCCTATTGTTGTAACAACTAAAACCGCAGATGTGCATGGTGGCGGGTTGACTATTACTACCACAAGTCCCTATGAGCAGGCTTCTTTTGGTTCTAAAACAAATTGGTGAGTTAGGGACCCCTCTCTAGCTAATAAATGTGATATTCAGCTGAGTGGTTGAGGTTAGAATTTCAGCATTATTTTGATCATAGCATTCACTTGCAAGGAACATAGAGTTCCAGAAAATATTAAGAATCAAACTATTTACAAATGGGAAAGCATGTGTTAGCCATTAACATGGCAGAGTAATTTTTTCCTTATACTACTAAAAGCCCAAGAGTATTCTATTATCAACATTCCAAAATACTATAAGCTGCAAATAAGAAACAAACAGGAAGTTTCTAATGAAGAATAAAATATAACTACAAGTTTACAACACATGGATAAGTAGATTAATCATCAATCATGGATCTTCTGGATTAACATTTTTTCTTTTCAACATTAAGACCAATGAGATTAAGCCCTCCTTCTAGCGCCATTTTGTGGACATGAAAATCTGCATATGGTTAGTAGAATGACAAAACAACATAAACAGAAATTTAAATCCCTATGGAATAATACTCCATGATTCAAATGCAACCAAATAACAAAGTTAAACAAAGCATGTAAACCATGAAATATCCCTATTCCATATTGGATTGGTGCAACTTAGTTGTGTAGAAAGCCGCCCTTTCCCAATCCATGATAAGCAAGATTCCAAGATGATGAGATAGACAATGAGATGCTTGAACTCAAGTTGCCTATAGTGTAGATGCCTTCAAAATGTGTGTAGATTATAGATGATGAAGAGCAAGATTGATTCTCAAATGAAGAGAGTAACCTTGCATGAAGTGTGTTGTGTTGTTTGAAGGAGAGAAGCCTTCAACTTATAGTTGAACTTGAAGAGAGGAGAGGCCAAATTGATGAATGTGGGATCATTCATGGGCCAATGACAAGATGCCACTTGTCAAAGTGTGAGAGGGTGAGGAATGTGCAAGTCTTGGCCAATGTGCCAATTTTAAATTCAAATTTGGATGAAATGACATGTTTAGGGGGGATGAAAGGTGCAATAAATGCCATGTTTGACTTGTGCAAATAGCATTTAAAACCTTGTTGGAAGGGACAAGTCCCTTTTGGGGGGAAGATTCAAATTGGAAGAATATTCCATTTTGATTCCATTTTGAATGTAATTAGAGGAAATAATAAATCAAATAAATGATTTATTGGTGCAAGTGGGTGGGTTAGTTAAGAGTTTGGATTTGACTCTAGTTGAGTCAAAAGCTAGAGAATGGTAATTATGATTAGAAGTTAATTAATGTAGATTAATTAACTTGGATGATATTAGGAGGTGACATTTGATTAAATCAGTTTGATTTATTAAATCAAATGAGAAGAACATAAGGATTAAATAATTTGATTTATTTAATGAACCTTAGGAAATTAATCAATAAAATTTTAATTGATTAATAGGAGAATTCATGCTGATGTTAGTTTTATGTCTACAGTATTAACATTGATGAAAGCTATTAGGTTTTCCAAATTAGATGAAAATAAAAGTTTTCCAAATTAGTTGAAAAAAGAATGAAATACAATGAATTCCACTAGCCATGTTGGAAATGGACTACTATAAGCAATGCAAATAGAATTCATAAGTAAATTTATGTTAAGTAAATGTCATGTTTTTTATTTTTTTTGTTCTTCAAACTCATAAAAATTGAACTTTTTTATGCAAATCCCATCTAATTCAATGTTGAATTCTAAGTCCAATTGTTATGATTAATAAAATCATTAAGGAAATTTAGTTTATATTGTCAAAAACAAACAAATATACTAAATACAAACATTTCAATTTACCAAAATGAATATATTACCTCAGATAATGTAAAATGATGTAGAAACTTCAAAATGTCTTCTTCTACATTGTCTACCATGCAGATTGGTGGTAAAAAGGTGATGGATCAAGCATAGATTGGTACAATATGAAGTCAACTGCATAAAAAAAAGGTGTTTCTGACTCGGATAAAGCGTTGAACTAGACAAATACAGGAGAATGTGGGCCTGAATCACGGGGTCAAGCCTTATTTTTACCGTTTCAAGGTAAAACCCATTTTGCGCCAAAGCGCCAAATATGTTCCTTTGAAAAGGAGAGACTTCAGAGAGAGGGAGAGACACAAAGTGGGAGAGAGATAGAGGGAGTGAGAGAGAGAGGGAGTGGGAGAGAGAGAGAGGGGGGTGGGAGGGAGAAACCTAAGCGAGAGAGAGGGAGAGAGGCTGGGAGGGAGACACCTAAGAGAAGGAGAGGGAGTCAAAGTGGGAGAGAGGGGGTGGGAAGGAGAGACCTAAGAAAGTAGGGTGGGAGGTAAGTGAGGCCTAATAGAGAGGGATTGTGAGAAGGAGAGACCTAAGAAAGTAGGGTGGGAGGTAAGTGAGGCCTGACAGAGAGGGATTGTGAGATAAGTGAGGCCTAATCCCTCAACCCCTATACCCTATCAACCCTCAACCCTTAAACCCTAATCCCTCAAACCCTATACCCTCTTAATCCCTCAACCCTAAACCCTTAACCCTTAAACCCTAATCCCT